>JALPQI010009298.1:0-44417 GCA_025490895.1 Thaumatotibia leucotreta
ACTACTAAGCGGCATCAAGTAAATTTATTTTGAAAGCTTGATAACTTTTTTATCACGTACATTACACATCTGCAGGTAAAAGTTAGTAAGAATAGATTTATGATTTTTTTGTGACATCCTTTCAACTCACCGAAAAATAGTCCGATCTTACCCGGGTGTACCTTATGTTTTGTGTAGCGAACGAATTTCGTACAGTGGGGATAGAATGAGAATTCGCTCGTTTGGTGTAAGTCCACCTAAAGGTGCGTTCAAACCAAAAGAGCATTCGCTATTCTAACTCCCCACTCTACGAAATTCGATCGTTACACAAAACGTGATTGGTCGATTTCGTAGAACGGGGGATAGAACAGCGAATGCTCTTTTGGTTTGAACGCACCTTTAAGGTTACATTGCAGTTAAAATTCCACACCCGACCGTGCATGAACTCGACACTTTAATAGTACACGTCAGTGCAAAAAAACTGCGTGGTCTTTTCATGGCGTTTTAAAAGCGACGTGTATTTATATAGGTCCTTGTTTTTGGTAGACTGCGTTTTATTTTAGAGTGCAGTGTGCGTTTGCGTAATGGAGTGTACTTTATACAGCGCAGTGTATAATAGGACAAGAACTTTCACATGTTTGATGAAAAAGGTAAAATTTGAGATTTTGAAAGGGAAATTAATGTAGGAAATTATTTTATGACTTCATGAGACATTTTTACACAAACCGCTTATGGTAAGGTTAATTAAGACTTGCGCTATGGACGGTGTAGTGACAATGTAAATACAAGTAGTATATCATAGATTGACACATATAGATACTTAAACAAGTACATGAAAAACCACTATGACAGAGGAGCACATATTATTGGTATAAATACAGAAATATATGTCACTACCAAACCAACTAAGCTAAAAGAACGATAAATTAAAAATTGTGTCTATTGCCCGACAAAATAAAGACAAAGAAAAATCCAACTGACATTTTTAAAAATTTAGTCGAGCCCATAATATAAACCTTCATTAAGTAATACAAGTGTTTGGGTGTAAAATACATTCTGTATCAAATACAAAAAGAACCCCAAGTGTTTCTAATATAACAAGCACATCTGTCAGTCAAGTCACGTCCGCAGCTACTAAGGCCGGGACGAGTTAATAATACAGAGTGTAATCCGTACACTAAATTCCGATTAAATGCATAACTAGACTATTACTTAGCTTTTTTAATCTCATCACGCATCAAACATCACACAAATGCCATGAAAGTTATCGTTTGATATAATTAAAATGTCGTCGTTCTTTTTATCGTCAGTGGTCGAGGATAAAACGGCGAATAGAAATAATTTATAACAACTCTTTGATTTGTCTACAGACCAATATCAGTTTAAATATGAAAGTATATAATGGGATTATTTGCCATATTTCTAGAGTATAATGTCATATTACATGGATTTGGCTTGGTTTCAGAGACAATCAAAGTTTTTTTTCAAACGATTTTTTCGCGTGTTTCATCAATTTCATCTTAAAACGATCTTTTGATTTCAATGCTAGCATGCGCTACTGGGTGGAAAATTTTTAAGGATTGATGGCCGATTCAGGGGAAAGCGTCGATGGAACGACGATATTTTACGAAATCTGTTGGTCGCTTCTGGGTAAGATTGGCACAAAGCTGTGACGAATGATGTACGCGAACAGAGGCCTATGCTCGGCCGGCGCTCACGGGCTGATGATGATGGCGATGATGTATAATGTTGTACTTATCATCACCATCGCAGCCATAAGACGTCCACTGCTGAACATAGGCCTCCCCTCCACATGTACCGGTTAGATGCGACCTGCATCCAGCGTGTCCCGGCGACCTTCATAAGGTCGTCTGTCCATCTTGTGGGTGGAAATCCTACGCTGCGTTTGCCTAGCCGTGGTCACAAAAAAAATTGATCGAGCTCGAGTTGAGTTGTGGTGGTAATGTAGTATAGTCTAACCACATTAAGAAAATATTTAAAAAAACAACCACAAACTGAAAAAGTCGCGTGCAACATTTTCACTTACATCTACCCTCACCTGAGTCAGAAAGCAGTTTTCCCTTCAGTTCGACATCGCTCTCCGCCGAAGTCGCCCCATAGTTCTTGTACGTCTTCCCAGCAGGCTCCTCCGATTTCGTCACCTTGAACCGTTCCGACATCTTCACTACACTACACTGCACGATTTATGCACTGCTTACGTTAAACACTGATTTAACCAGTTAGCTGCAGAAACGCAGAAGATTCGTTATCACTGGTTAACCAGTTACGATATGTACGATGTATGCACTGCTTACGTTGAGCACTGACTTGACCAGATTCGATATGTAATCCGATTTATACGCTAACTACTATTTATATACTGATTACGTTAAAACACTTAAGTAGTTACGATATGTACTATGATTTGTACAGTAGTTACGATGTTTACACTAGACACTTAAATACCTACATACACTTAACCAGTCCCGATATGTAGTTAGTAGTTAGGATTTGTAAATTGTACACTTATTACGATATGACTCACTGGTTACCAAAGTACACTGGTAACATACACCTGGTTTTATCGCTACATTACCTACGATCTGAACACTTAATAACACTGATATGTACACTGGATATGATTCACACAAGTTGGATATGTACACAAACTATATTTGAACACTGTCGACTGTCAGCAGGGCGCGTCAGTCATCCATGGTCCTGTAATAGAAATAATGGCATTTAAATATGACAAATTTACTAGTACTTTCTAGAGTGTTGGCTCCCATTTCTAATTTATTCAGAGAAGTTTACTTTTAAATACGTATTAATTAACGCTTTTCTTGGCAATTTATCTTAAAATGCATATAAATAAGTTGCAACCCACTTTTTGTATTTTTAGACATAAATTTCTGCTCTACACAACGGCGAAGACGCACGATTTTTCTTTATTTGCCAAGAAAAGGGTTAAATAATTTACGTAAGTGATTGAGGTCTATTTCTAGTTAGCTGTTGCATATTATGTCAGTCAATGGCGATGATGGCAACCTTAAGTATAACTCACGACACTATAGTTTTAAGTAGAATAATTTCTAAAGCATTTATTTTCATATCAAAAAGAAAAAGACGCCCCGTGATGACGACAGCAAAAAAAACATGAGTCTCCAACTAATAAGTAATATTATAATATGTATACCTACCTATATTTTATGAATGTGCGTATCATGCGTATGTGCGTATATATACGTATCGACGCTTATCATGACAACACTGCATCTATAGACAATATCTTCTTGTAATTTGAATTCTAACAATGAAGCTAGAGAATCCCAATTGCAACCTACTATTTTGGAATACAGCGTTGTTCATGATAAGCGTCCATATTATTTAGCATTAAGTCTGCCACTTGCAGATTTTACTTTGTTTGTTCAATCAAGTTTAATTAAACAAATTAAAAATAAATAAAGATCAAAGATATGTTATTTTGTCATTGGCCGAGTGAATCCGGCATTCTTCAAAAGGTTCACAAGTTCTAATAGAACAAAAAAAAATTAAGTCAATTTATTTAAGTTTTTCAGCAGCTAGTAACATTAATATGTGTTATAATTTTAAAAATCAAATTTATTTTAATATCCTGAAAATTCTCACAATCATATTTATTTCGACACCAATAATATTAAAAAGACGTTTTCTGAACCAACTGAAGCCAATAAATCCGAGTCTGTTTTCCGGTCTAATATTTTTAGGGTCTCACCAAACCAATCGACGCGGAGTCGGCTTTCGCCGAGTGTTTTACACCACACTATTCGCATTTAGCCGATCGACCGTCTCCGCGGTTGAACACCTGCGTTAAGCAGTCTCGCCCTCCTTACGGCCGTAGAAACGCTCGATCGGCTGCGATTTGCTACCGCAACAGTTGTAAAGCGGCGGTCGGCTCTCCCGTGCTCCGTCCTGCCGTCGAGACGTCAGACAGCATGCGTACAGCCACTGAGTCCGACGAACAGATAGATAGGACAGCGCTGCCGTCCAATGGTAAAACGCTGCAACTCGAGTTACAGCGTTTTAAGTGTTTTTGGATCAAATGATTTCTTTCAAGATTTTCTGTCATACCTTGTTTTCAAAATTTTGATATCTCTTTTAATTAAGGCTGTATAAAACTGTCAAAACGCGGTAACTACGGCCTTAACACGTCAAAACATTGCAACTGCAGTCATGACAGTCTTACGTTCCAGCAGAACGCTGCAAGTATCACTTGCATCGTTTTGATATCGCTTTAGTAATTATATGTAGAGCACATAACACGCCAAAACGCTGCAAGTAAACGTCAAAAGGGATAGTAATATTGATTATCTTTACAGAGAGTGAGATAAAATGCTTTCAGAGCAGTTTACCTACGTCATTTTCATTTTGTTTAAAAATTAAATTGTTGTTGAATTTCGTAGAGGTTCAAATACCATACATGTCAAAAACTACGCAGCAAGAGAGTTGGTCCCGATAATTGCATTTAAAAAGCGCTGACTGTCATCCTAAACATGAACATCCAAAATGGGTTCAACAATGATTTGATCAACAGTTTGCCAAAACAAAGCTGCAGTAGAAGAATATGGCAAATAAAAAAAATTACATATTGAAGTTGTGTCCATTAATGCCAGGTTAACCGACGGTAATTATTTGAAAATTTTGGTATAAATAATAAGTCTAAAGATTTAGATAAGCTTAACCCGGCAAGAGTGTGGTGAAAAAAAGTTAAACAAAAATAAACTCTAAATATATTTTCATAAGTCAAACGCAGGGTATGAGATACCCTGCCACACTCCCGCCGGGTTAATGATAACTTATTCATAGTTTAACTAAAAAAAATGATAATTTCTAATTGGTAAGTATCTATAAGGTTTATAGTGGAACAACCTTTTTATTTGTTAAGGGGGGAGACATTCTTTACACATATCGCCCGGGTGCGGGAGGGGACCCGAACGGTTATGTGGGACTCCCGTTTGGCTAATGAAGCCTGCGGTATACTCACTAAAAACCCACCCCATATGCCAACGCGTCGCCTTTTTGGTGGGGTTACAAGAACGCTCTCACTTACATTCGCAACCCCGCCGGCGGCAGCTGCTTGCCGGCAGCTCCTTCGCGGGTATCCGAAGACCACGCTCCTCGGTCTCCATGATGCATTGTGGCGGACACTCCCGAGACCGCCACAAAGAGACCGTAGGTGCCGGAAAAATTTCCCGGCACCCGGCGGCATATCAGGTCTGTGGTTATGACGCCGACCACACTTCGGCTGCAGAGGTTAGGGCGAGTGGCAACGATAACACCGACGCTCCTCTTCCTCTGCAGCCCCACCGACGCCGCAGGGCCGCCAAGGTCGCAGGGGGTAGGGAGAGTGGCGCTCCGTAACACCATCACGCCTCTCCCCCCGCGATCCCGCTTCGGCCGCAGAGGATAGGGAGAGCGACAACGACAACACCGACACTCCTCTTTCTCTGTGGTTTACCTCCACACGTCCTAAGCGGGCTCGGTGAGCCCACTTGGAGCGTCCTCCTCGGGCCGATAGTTCATAGCTTAGTAGCTCGCGGTGAGACCGGCCCCAATTTCACAACATTGACAAGTCCTACAATTGTAAATCTATGGTTTCTCCAATAGGGAGCGTCTATAGACTACAGTTACCGCTTACCATCGGAAGGGCCGTGCGTTTGTTTGCCACCAGCATAAAAATTAGTGCAGGAACTTTAATAAATCAGCAGTAAATAGCTACTTTTATGTGAAGCAAAATTACAATTGTCACAAAAATCACGACAATTGTAGCGAAATTCCGACATAAGCCGAACCTCATGTCAAGAATTAATGAAAATTGTACTAAACCTTGTGACAATTGTCACGGGTTTCGGAAAATAAAAAGTAGTTTATTAACGATATAATAATGTTATTAGTAATAATTTTATGTTGGTGGCAAACAAGCACATGGACCGTCCGACAGTAAGCGGTAGCCGTAGCCTACGGAGGCCTGTGAAGTAAGTAACAGTGATATTTTACAATTGTCACAATTGTAATTATGGTGAAATAGGCCACAGTGCCTTATTCTGTTATGTGGACATTCATCAAGATATTTTTGTTTGAAATAAAAATTGATATAATACAAAGAATATTGAATTTTGCTAACACAACAGAAGCATAACATACGCATACTTTTGTTATATGCGTCGTTTCAATCTTACAAGTAATAATTTTTCACCGTGTATTTTAAATATTTCTTGCACTTTTACAAGTCTGACAACTTTCGAGCGCTAAGTAAAGACTGATTTTGAATGCAAATGCTGCAATGGATTTTCATGCAATATTGCACGTTCAATATTTTGAAAGCACAATATTTGAAGGGTCCACGGAAAGAACATGTCTAGTCAATTCAAATTACAGAAGGAAAAACCACCTTACTTCTAACAGAATAAGGTGTGAATCTGCCCTGATATTTTTAAGCATTGAACATGATTTTCCGTGAACCCTTTATTTACATTGCCACATTTCGTAGAAAACAAGGGAGATTTGTAATGTCTGTATGTAGGAAATATACTCCTTAGTTACAAATCGGCGTTTTATTTATTGTCATTCACATTATCAGTCTCTCTCAGTCCACTGCTGGACATAGGCCTTTTCTATTAACCTTGCAAATGAACGCATAAGTCGAAGTGGACATAGGCCTTTTCTATTAACCTTGCAAATGAACGCATAAGTCGAGGGGTAACTGTCCAATAATAATAACATCGAACACTTCTAGGTTAGATATACTGTTCGAGTGTTCGTCTGAAGAATAAAATAGTGTATGCAAATATGGCTACCCACTATGGCGTTCCATAGTATTTGACGTCTTTAACACATATACGGTGATGTGTGTTATCCGGATTTAAATGAAGAACTTCTGAACAAGTTAGATCGTTTACTTAATAACTGCATTCGGTTCATTTTCTGTCTCCGCAAGTATGACCACATCTCCTCTTTCCGCTCCAAACTTGGTTGGTTTCCTATACGAATTCGTCGCAACATTCGCATGCTCTGCACTCTTTTTTCTATCATCAATGATCCTCAATCCTCCGAATATCTGAAAAAATTCTTCAACTACTATGGTGTTATTGGTGTTTCTCGTGTCCGTCAACTTCGCTCTACTGGCAATCTCTCTTTGTGTATTCCGTCACACCATACTACTTACATGTCTAATTCCTTCTCTGTTCAGGTAGCTCGCCTTTGGAACAGTCTTCCAGTTAAAATAAGACAATGCCCCAGTAGGTTCTCATTTAAAAAATCCTTAGGTACCGTAAAGCCGGGTTACTTTGGCCCTAGGGGGTAACTTTGGCCCAAAATTATGTTTATCATAAAACCAAAGCATCGCATAAATTACATGATGTATTGTTATCAGGCGTTTTAGGTATGAATTTTGCATCCCGACACATACTAAAACTGTTAATTTTAAATATGTCTGCCCGTCTGTCGAACTTTTTGTCTATCACATTTTTACGCGAAAACTGCTTAACCGAATAACACGAGAGCGGCTATGAATATACTTTGAGATATTAGGAACATCATGAAATAAATAACTAAATAGGTTTTAATACAAAAAAAATCTTTAATGGAAGTTAAGTATCTAAAAGTTGCAAAAAGCACAGCATAAAAATGTTATATGCCGATGAAATTCAGGACAAACGTGAGAATTAATCGAAATAAGAAGTATGTGAAAAGACTTTTATGATGGAGTTGTAAATTTATATCATAATAATTATTTTAGTTTGCATTTGTCATTATGATGAAATCTTAATTTTACTGCAATACGTATAAAACAAACAATGTGTAAGAGTAAGTGGTGCTATTTTATACGTAATTTGTCTAAACATGTTACTTATTTTCATAATTAATAAGCGTTACGCTACAACACGAAAATAAGTCATGGGCCAAAGTAACCCTCCCGAAGATATTACTTTAGCCCAAACTTTACGAAACAGAAAAAAACTCTTGGGTATTATTTTATTAAAGAGAAAGTGTGTAAATTAAGGTAAATGTACCAGTGGATGACACTATAAGGAGCGATTTCATGCATTTTTGCACAAAACTACGTAATTGTTCAACATATAGACTAATTGTGTATACAAATTTATAGACTGGTTCCTCCTTTATGTTTTTGGAAAAATAAATTGTATATAACTAATACTGTTACGCTATAATTTCACTTTTCCGCGATGTCCCAAATTGTACCAGTGAATAACTGGCAATATTTTGAATGTCGCAAAGTATGACTATGAAAAAATAGGATTGATGTCCCAGTAAATGACACAGCATTGCATCACGTTTTACAATTGATTACCTCACCTACAGGTAAGTTTATACTACTGGTAAACTTATAAAATAAAAAATAACTAAAACGAGGTAGATATTTATTAAATGTTGAAGAAAACTTTCAATTGCGTTATTAAAACTATTTTTTCTACACACAGTAACTACTAAAATATGTTTTTTTCTTCACATCGTTTGTACTTGCTCTCGATTTTTGCCAGTTTTCGTATTCAGATACGTTGCTGCTTGAAAAAAAACATTTTTTTCAGTCTATATAGGTACGTATTTTTGTAGTAGGGACTTTTTTGCATTTTACTTTTAAGGAAAAGAATATAGGGCCAGCTGTAGTATCGCTTGACGAATCAAATTATGTTTATTTACAGTTAGTACAAGGTTCGCCTTTTTTCACGTTGTCATAGGTAGGTATATTTAGATAATTTTAGGGACATGTTTTCATTACAAATGCTTGTAACCAATGGATGACACATAGTTATGACCCAACGAATGACATATCAGTACGCACTGTCATCCACTCGATCTCCATAGAAAAACAGTATATGACACCCATGTCAGACACTACTCACATGGTCCATAGAAAACTGTGTTTTTTAGAATAACTAAAATATACGTTCTACAGCTCTAAAATACGATTCAATTTAAGATACATAAAATTACTATTTTGAGCGAGTGAATGACATGGTTGTCATCCACTACTAAATGCTATAATTTCGCTCCAGTATATGACATGCATCTAAAATACTGAACTAATAAAAATAATATACTTTAAATACACAATATCAATAGATTCATTTAAAGTGTTGGAGTTTCAGTAAACAGTTTGTAAAAATTTGTTAAATCCAGGCTTATATGTTTATTTTTACAATGCAATCCCTTAGCAGATTCACTAAGAACACCGACGCACAAGCAACTCGAAGCACCTGTTCGCAAGAAGCGTCTATAAATTTAAAAAGTATTGTAGATATCAAAGAAGGGTTTAAAACAAAAACCACAAATTGCACTACTAGTAGCCTGGATACTGTCTTTGGGTCATATTAATAACAGTTTTCTTAATATTTAAATTAAATTTCAAAAATGTCATTCATTGGTACAGTGTCATCCACTCCTACATTTACCTTACTTGATTACACTCTTAACTTTACTTCTGATTTATTAATTCTAACATAAAGGTGTTGTATTTCAATTAAATCGAATAGAAGTAAAACGCATCATTTTTTTGGGACAAAGTAACCCGGCTTTACGGTAAATACTTTGCTGGCAGAATGGCAAGTTCTTAGTGTCTCAATTGTAAGTTTCATCTGATATCATATGTATGTTTATGTATGTATAGTTTATGTATGGGGGATAGAATAGCGAATGCTCGTTTGGTCTGAATGCACCTTAGGGATGAATAATCTTTAGTTTTTTGTTATTACTTTTACTGTCAAATTTGGTTTGCCAGACTATAGTTTATTTAGTGAAGGCGTATTTCCATACTCATTTAAATGCCATATTGTTACAGCATAAATCTCCGACATGCAGAGCTACTTGAAAAACATTAATTATCATTTATCTAATATTAAATAGTAATAACTAATGAATGAAGGATTGTTAGTCTTTGCTGGTCTTCGTAGCGTGTCAGTTGTGACCCTACGTGAAGTTGGAGTCCCCGGGTTCAAATCCTTGTTAGGTTATTTTTAATTTTTGTTTGTTTATTACAAAAATATTTTTGCTCTTCGTCTTAATTATTTTCTATATACCTACTTATGTCTATCTTCTACGCGTGTTGTGCATAAAATACATGTATTATATATCTTAGTACAGTCAAAGGCAAAATAAGGTGTATATATGAAAATGCTCAAAATTATGTCCCAGTGCCCTTCAACTATGTGTAATAAGGACGTTGTAATATTTAAGAGAGGATTCTTTCGATACATATTTTTCCTAACTAGTGCGGAAAAGTAAACTTGTGTGACGGGTGATTGTCGCCATCGTTTCACTCGGGCTCCGACTTTCACCCTCGTTGAAAATATTTTTTTTTGCACTTGCATCGAAATGTACTATTTTTGCACTTTCATCGAAATGTACTATTTGTACTTGATTGTATTCACAGAAAACCTTAATTGAACTTCCTTAATTGTCCTTCGAGTTCTGAAATTTGTGGGTGAACGTCGCGTTATATTTATTTATTAATCACGGAAAACGAAACTCATAGTAGGAACATTTTTTTAAACAAATAAATGCCTCACCACCGGGATTCGAACCCATTACCTCCACTTTTACAAGCAGCGCTACTATGTGCCTGGGATGGGATACCGATATTCTCTCCACACAAAAGCAAGGTTCTTTTTTCTATATTTTTCGTATTTTTTTTTTAATAGAGTAAGTAATTTAAAAATACGACGTTGTTAACTACATAAAATATTGAGTACCTACATGAAATACTACATAAAATGTATTAAATTTTTTTTAATATTGGGCTATTTCGTCGAGTCGTCAAATGTGTTGTCGTACTTTGTTGCTGTATTGACAATGCGACATCTAGTATATTCTCTATGATTTATGCTATTTCAAAATATTCAGCACAGCGTTGTAAACTCATAACTTCCGTTATTTGCCGACAAAAACATGTTGACACTTTTCCTTCTTATTGCAACAGCATAAGGTGCATTAATGTTTACATATTTTTGACGTCAATGTTATCAACGTCAGCACAACTCAAGGATTCATTCTAGAACGAATAAGTAACACGAATTTTGTGTTCTTTACGATACGGTTTACTTTTCTATAGCGGTAGGTTTGGGTGTAAAATTTTGTGGCTATGTGACTCTAAATATATTTTGTTATTAACTCATACTCCAACCGAACATTAGGTACAGATGTAGTGAATAGTACATTGTGCATCAAGGGTACTTACCTGTACGGCATTACTAACGAGAGTGTTAGAAGCCCGACGCCGTAGGCGGAAGGCTTTTAATGGCTCGAGTTAGTATTCCGCTTACCGACCGTGATGCATACAATGTTTTTCATGACACCTGCAGAAAAAAAAAATAGTTTTAAGACAAAGTATTATTAAATGACGTACTGACATTTCTATTACTCCCTACGGAATTTCACTTTTCTATTACACCCGCTACGCATGCAAGCAATCGCGCGCTTAGACAGCTAGTGTGATCAAAAATCCTTTTCATCACACTTGCTATCTAAGCGCGCCATTGCTTGCGCGCGTAGCGGGAGTAATAGAAAAGTGAAATTCCCTAGGGAGTAATAGAAATGTCAGTACATCATTTAATTATATTATGTCTTAAAACTTATTTTTTGGTTGGCAAGTGTGATGAAAAACATTGTATGCATCACGGTCGGTAAGCGGATTACTAACTCGAGTCATAAAAGCCCTAACGGCGTCGGGCTTCTAACACTCTCGTTAGTAATTCCGTACTTACCTCCCTTGATGCACAATGTACTATTTCAGTGCAGCTGGCCTAGCCAAGTCGCCATTCTGTAATCGTATACGATAAGCGATAGGTCACAAATGTATGAGAATGACAGATTTCTACGAAAAGTCACGTGATAATTTCCATACATTATTACGGTCACGTGACTAATCGCTTATCGTAGTATACGATTGCAGAGGCCCGTTTCTCAAAAGCTTGTGACGTGTAATACAAGTGGAGGTCTCTTTTTAACATCATTAATAAGATAAGGACTTCCGCTTGTATTACACGCTTTCAAGAAATAGGCCCCAGATGGTGCTTTTCTGCGCACGAGTGCGAGAAGTGGTTCATTTTTTGTCAAGGCGAAACTCAAGAGGGCACGTACTGAAAAACGTCATATTGTTCGTCTCCGTAGCCTAGTTGGTAGTGACCCTGCCTACGAAGCTGGAGGTTCCGGGTTCGAATCCCGGCGAGGGCATTCTTTGTGTATTTATTTATCACTTATCACAAATGTTTGTTCCTTGGTCATGGCTGTCTATGTATTGAAGTATCTATATGTATCTATCTATTATATACATCGTCGCCTAGTACCCACATCTCAAGCCTTAATTGAGCTTACCGTAGGACTAGGTCGATTTGTGTAAGTCACAGTCAACTTCATTATCCATAGCACAGTCGCCGTCAGACATATCGTAACGTCCAGAGCGCTCAAAAATATCTGAACACGCCTCTTTTGTTATGTTTTTGTTATGTCAGTCACGGTCTGTACTGAAGCTGATTGAGACAGAGAGATTGAATCAGACGTATCCGTGGAAATACGAAAGAAATGGTACATAACAATACACTTGCGAAAAAAATAATTTCCTTTTCGAACGTGTATCGTACGACGTTTTTCAGTATAGCCCTTCGAAGTTTCGACCTGGCTGAAATTGTCACTTAGCTCGTTACCATTATAAAACTAAGATTTTTTAATCCTACTACCAATTGGGCCACGGTGGCCGTCGAATTAATAAACTTGCTTAAATAATTACTTAAATTTCAAATAAACCCGGAAATTTTCGAAGTAAAATCACTCAAACTTACCTATTTACCTAAAGTTTGTATAAATAAAGTGCTAAAAACTCAAGACGGATTGGTAATTGATTATGATGGATGTGAAGCAAAAAACGTTTTTGCTTTATGAAGGGAACTTTCTAGAAGTTTCATTAAGTTTGTAAATACAAAAGTTTGAGAAGCTTCGCTATTCTTTTACAGCACGGGTAACATCACGTGTATTTTGTTTGTCGTGAAATACTGAGTCTAAATACTGAGTGTTTTTTTAAGCTGATTCAAAATGGAAAAAAAATATAAGAATGGTCATGTTTTGCTGCCATCTGTTGTTTTTCCCTGGATTTGTCCTAATTTAAAAGCCGTCTGGGGGTTTACAAAAACATGTCAGGAAAACCCGGACACTATTAATTGGAGGAAAGTGAGGAAATACCTCATTGAATTTAAGTCTTTGCCGGTATTACACAAATTGAAACAACAATTACAAGTAGTCGACGTCAAAGATATCATTACAGTTTAGGCGCCAATAATATATTTACACGACCTTAATGTCAAGGCAATAAACTTGTGTAAATATATTTTCATTACAATGATATCTTTGACGTCGACTGTACAATTAAAGTCCAGGGAAAATAGCATTCATGCCAAAATGTCAATTGATGTTTTATCATAACACATATTATTTAAAACATTGAGTGTTTTCAAAAATAAATTGTAGGCCCTTTATTGAATGAAAAAAGGGCTTACTCAGTGGTAGGTACATCGTGGGTATATTTGTTTAATATTGGTATCATATCTAAAAATCCTCGATATTAGTGATTACAGACGTGGTCTGGCTGCAGAGTAACCGGCCCACATTTCTTTATATCTTGGGACATCTTACACAAATCGACGTAGGCCCACGGTAAGCTCAATTAAGACTTGTGATGTGGGGTACCAGGAGACGATATAATAATAGATACATAGATACTAAAACACATAGACGGCCATGATCAAGGAACAAATATTTGTGATAAATAAATACACAAATAGTGCTCTCGCCAGAATTCGAACCTGGATCCTCCTTCGTAGGGAGAGTCACTACCAACTAGGCTACGGAGACGAACAATATGTCTCATATCTCGCAAACTACAAAGGTAAGTTCCAATTAGGTACGGTCGAAAAATTTAATTTCCTACCCATTTCGTACCTTGTCATAGTAGCTATAATATGACAGTCCTAGCAGCTTTCATATCGATTATCACTGTAAAAAGGTACGAAATGAGTAGGAAATTAAATTCCTCGACTGTACATAAGGTTGTGCGTAAAGCGTGCGGTAAGCGTTGTGCTCCAGCTGGACAGCAACACACTCTTCATTGCCCTTATTACCTAATTATTTGCCTTTAGGTATTTTTTTTTTCAATTATTTATTCAAAATAAAAATCTTAGGTCTAGGGTACATATGTTTGTCACTTACCAAAGCCTTCTTGGCTTAATTGTAAGTGATTTGTCGCAAATTACACTTTTGCTTCTTCTTAACTTAATATGGTTAGTAAATGCACGTATCTAGGGTTAGAGAATGCCTTATGGCATTAAGTCCGCCTTTTGTACTCCTGTTTAGTGCAATAAAGTTTAAATAAATAAATAAGTATCTAATAACAATTTATAAAGTGACTTTTTAGGATTCTTTTACATTTAACAGCTTTATCTTTTGTTTCTATTTTATTTAGTAACGCTACAGGTAAATCATTCAATATCAGAGCTAACATGAAGTCAGAGGTACAGTCGAGGAATTTAATTTCCTACCCATTTCCTATCTTGTCACAGTGACAATCAATATGAAAACTGCTAGGACTGTCATATTATAGCTACTATGACAAGGTACGAAATGGGTAGGAAATTATATTCCTCGACCGTACACTTTCCATAATCATTTTTACAGCTAGGCAATAAATAATTGGTAAGTATGCTAGATTTCTTAAATTACTACTACGTATTGTCTTTTTTAATTCTTTTTTACAAAGATTATCACAGATGATTTGAGTTTAAATAAAAATAAACCGCCTTATTCATAAACGTCTGCTAACTTAACAAGCCGCTAATAATTGTTTGTCCTTTTCGGTTCGGTCTTAACAATGTGTCCATAAGAGCAAAAGGGACAAACAATACTTAGCGGCTTGTTAAGTTAGCAGACGTTTATGAATAAAGGGGGAAAAACGCCATTAACCAAACTCCTGACGTATTAAATTCAATAACCATCCCGGAATTCTACAATACCCGCCAGCCGACACCGACGCGATCCAGTATGCGCACGCGCAGACGCAATCGAATGCCAATTGATATGTATTGATGGCTGACCGCTATTGGACACCGATCGCCAATTGATCTGTAGTGCTAATAGAGCAATCAGGGCGATGTTGCTTCATGTTTTCCCTTTGCGGAAATCTTTTTGAGACACACTAGGAAATATGCCACGTGGCGACTATCAGCTAATGCTATTCTCCTATTCACACATTCGACGCTCCGTTCGTCAACGGGCTCGGCGTCGAGACAGCCTTGTCTAAAATCCTAGCTGTTTGATTTGACATTAGGAATCGAGGCTGTGAGCGAGGTTGTGGTTAAGTTCGTCGCTGTTTTTCGTTAGAGAATACAAAGTTCGTACATTAAACGTCAAACTCTCGACGCAGTGTAGTTCCAGCTCACGCCGCATTCGTCGCCGAGCACTAGTGTCGTTTAAAATACATTAGTGAATACCATTTTTAGACTCGACGCTGTCGCAGCGCTGACAGCAAGGCGGTATCCTTAGTGAATAACTCTGCAGCCTATGATAGTCTACTGCTGGACGTATGCCTCTCCTATTAACTATGCGCATTATGAGGTAAATGTCCATATTCGCCACGCTGCGCAAGCGGATTGGCGATCGCAGTAATGTGACTATGATGACGCTGCTGCCCATCATCAATCTCTTATCAAATAATGGTCAGTGACACTTAAATCCCTTAGACGACTCTTACGACACCCGCAGGAGGAGTTGGGGTGGGGTGGTGACAAATGCATTCTTACTGCCGTCACCTCACGGCACGTACCGTCACGACAGCAGTCAATATGGTGAAACATCCGGAAATAAATGTCATACACTCCTACTGAAAAATAGATGGACATAGAAGTATATTATCTGAGCAAGCTGTAAGTGTTATGGAATTAGAATGCATGTTCAGATATTTTTGAACGCCGTGGCTGCTCCGATATATCTGACGACTGTACATATGTATTTAATTTGTTCACCGAGAAAGCACTAACCCAACAGACACATGTGGTTGAATCGTATGAATAAGCAATACCGTGATCAATTGTTTTAGGTTTGAGGGTTAGACGGAATGTCTACGTCTAGCCTATATGTTTCATTGTGAAAGGATTGGGTAAACTGAAATAGGGATAGGGTTCTCTCTGGAGTATTTTCATTGTATTTCGAACCACGAAAGTGTTGGATGAGACTGAATAGAATCGGGTTTGATATCAGCGTATTTATGTAACAACAAAATGTAGGAAACAAACGTAAAAGCAAGTAGCATAACAGGGGGTCAATTCTACTAACAAAATTGTATGATAACCGCAATAGAAACGTAGTCGAATGACAACTTTTAGGCTTTTTCCAATTCTACTATTAATCAACGATCCAATTGCGATTGAACTTTAAGTTCCAGTTCACGTTCAGTTAAGGTTCGATCGAAATGAATGTGACATTCTCTTAACATGACAGAAGCTAAACGTAACGTTAATTCCTATTCTACTATAATTTTGACACATTGGTCGATCGAAACGCAACCGAGGCTGAGCGTCATAGCTGTCAAAATTAGCGGTTGAGTAAAAGCTTGCTGTTTGTAACTTTTTGATAATCGTGAGGCTGGAAACATGTTGTTTTATCAAGAATATCTGGCGATGGCTGACGCTGTGGACCGCGGGAATGTTCGACGGAGAAATTTATTGTCAAGAGCCCGGAACTGTGCATTTGATTTAACGGACCGGGAGTTCGTCAAAACTTACAGGCTCACCAAAGACCTAACTCGTACGCTTATTGATGACATCCGTGGACATGTAATCGTTCCAAAACTAAAATGTAAACATGTCTTCACATCACATCACATCATCAGCCTATCTCAGTCCACTGCTGGACGTAGGCCTCCCCTATTAACTATGCTTATAGGAGGTAAATGCCCATAATCACCACGCTGGGCAAGCGGATTGGTGATCGCAGTAATGTGTCCACTATGATGACGCTGCTGCCCATCATCAATCAAATCAAAGAATGGTCAGTGACACTTCAATCCCTTAGTCGACGCTTACGATTCCCGCGGGAAGAGTAGGGGTGGTGACAATGACAAATGTATTCTTACTGCCGTCACCACACGGCAGACATGTCTTATTAAAGCAAAACTTCCTCTATTACTTGTGAACTTGGATATCACATGAGGCCAATTAAAAGAAAGCCCACTTTTATCCACTCCTTAGGTCTCCTAGCAACGCCTTCCGCGTTCAATGATGTGGAACATTGGGCCCACAAGCGGCAGGACAAAGCCCTGGCTTCCCGTGACCGAACACGTCCCAGTGCTAAGTCAAGGTGCTCCTCCATACGTAAACGTAATAAGGAGCACCAGTTGCCTCACTGAGGTATTTCATCTTCGATTGGCTTCCATTATTCCATATCGACAAAATAAATCTAAACTATTGTAGTTTGGCGCGGAGTTTGACGTGTACGTCATTGACACAGATAGTTTTTTTTTTGGTTATATTACATATTTTTTGTTTAATGTATTAAATATCAAGTTAATTAATTGAAAAATACGCAATTAGTAACATAAAATCATAAAATAATCTCAAATTTTATACATTAAATGTGACACTCTAATTTAGTAGTAAAAATATTATCGTCATGGTAACACTCAAATCAGCTTATTTAGTCTTTGGACTAAACGTTTCGGTTCTATTGCGATTCGTTTGCGATTCTACTTAGATTACGTTCCAATTTAGATCACAAAATAGGAGAATAACTTTATCACTCAGACTGACACTGAATAGAAACTGAATTACAGCAGAACCGTTATCGAGCCTAAACTGAATGCATGTTAGTAGAATTGGCCCCCAGGGAGTTTTTGTTACATACGATCGGATCAAAATTGTAAATATTCTTACTGGCGTGTCCAAATACATATCTACTTATTTCTCTATGTTTTGGTTGTTATTTCTTTATTCAATTTATTCTCTTAGACTAGATTATAAAAGTAAAATACAACACTACATACAAAAATAAGACAAAATATAAAAACCTGACCTAAAGGTGCCACCGGCAACGGGGCGGGCCCAAGCTGTCGGTGGTTAAGGTCGCAGAGAGAGGAACCACCGGACTATCCGCGCCGTGTCCAGGTTTACCGCCTTCTGCATTGGACCCTTGATCCAGCCATCTAGCGAGGGACTAAAGATTTTTCTATTATCAACTGCATTTTAATAAGAACTGTCCGGTATAATCCTAGACAGCTAAAAGACTTACAAATGTACTTTCATTTTTTGTCTACTATTTTATTCACAGCAAAGGAAATTCATTACGCAGCTTCCCAAAGCCGTCTCCCAACATGTTTATTCACAAACCATTGTATATGACTGTAAAGTAGTTTCCAGTTTAAAATGATCCCTGGATGAAAACTCTTTATGCCAAAATGGGTCTTTCTGATCAGCGTTGAAAATTTTTGGATTAAAACCCGTCTTTTTTCAAACAGATCGTTTTTTCCAGATTTATTCGGAAAAAATTAACTAAAATGTTCACTTCAATTTTGATTTCTAAACCAGTTTAGGTGTGTTGTCCTCCAGCCGATTAAGCTCGATTTTTAGTGACATCGCCACTAAAAATCGAGCTACGACCGTAAACATCGAGTACCTATTATGTACCTTATGAACCTAATTGGAAATTACATGTATCTACGTAGTTTGCGAGATATTTAATGTGGGCTAGTTATTACTCTGCAGCTGGACCACACATACACGGTGGAATTTAATCGGTGAACAGGAACCCATTTTTCTAATCCAGTAATCGATGGCGGTCACGTTTATGTAGTACTTAAGCGGAACCAAGTTTTTTTTTAGCATAATTTTTTTTTATGTTGAAATTAAAATTTATTGAAATTAAAGTTTAATACCTCTTTTCAAACTATCAGCCATAGCAACTTAAAACATAAATGAGCAATAACTACTCACATGCTTTAATTTTTGCGATAGACTCTATTCCTATGTAAAATAAGAGCGATGCATGGCTGACAGTTTGAAAAGAGGTATTAAACTTTTCAGACTAAACCATTAGTAGGGTTACAATAAATTTTAATTAAAGTTTAATTTCAACATAAAAATTTGTTATGCTAAAAAAAAAACTTGGTTCCACTTAAGTACTACATAAACGTGACCGCCATCGATTACTGAATTAGAAAAATGAGTTCCTGTTCACCGATTAAATTCCACCGTGTATACTCGCTAATATCGAGGTTTTTAAGATATGATGCGAATGTGCCACTGCGTAAGCTCTTTTTTTTTTCATTCAAAACAGGGCCTACAATTTATGTTCTAACGTGCTTACAACGCACGAACCATCATTATATCAGTGTTTTAAATGCTTGAATTCAACAATTCAAAAGTTAAAATCCGAAACCAGTTCTTTGTAACTGGTAGAAGAGACCCAGTGACTATGCGCTCTGAGCCATTATGAATAAAAAGGGGCACAGACGGCAGTCGGGACAAATTTCTTGCCAAGACTTGTTGATGTAAGTTTAATAATATCTATACATGTTGGAGCTTATGTCTGGGGTATAAGGTTCATATTAGGAAGCTTATAGGAGACCCCACAAAGCTGAGTCAAGCCCGTAAGTCCTTGTGAAATGCAAGGCTTTAGAGATTTAGTCAAAATACGGAGATGTTATATATTGTTGTCTTATTATGATTTATAGTGTTACACATGTAACTAATCATCGTAGGATACTGACTAGGGTGTTTCATTTTTGAAAATTGTGAAATTTTCTCTGACTTTGCTCACGCCCTAAGTTTCTCTGATATAAAAATGATATATTTAAAATTTTGTTGAGATTGGATAACGTTTAGAGGTTGCACACTTTTGAAAGTGGAGCCAAAGCCCCATACATTACGAAAAAAATTACTTTGTTATAAATTCATAAAAAATAATGAACCAACACTAAAATTACTTGGGAAAGTAGATTCTATCGTCAAATATAAAAAAAGGATTTTAGTCTTTAAGCACGTGTGTGAATTTACTATAACCTTAATATGATATTATTTATAAAGTAACCAAGATCCCGGTTTTTTACTTAATTTTAGGCCATAATTGGATGTTTACATATAGTACACTAATCTATTATAGTTATGAAACTAGTAAGACACTGGGAATTAGGTTTTCATAAAAGTGCCCTATAAATATTTTTTAGAATTTATACCTACTTCCAAAGAATAAGTTCTCATTTTTAATATTTGACATTAAATTCGACTTTTCCATTCTTTTTTAGTGTTGGTTCATTATATTTGATTAATTTATAACAAAGTATTTTTTTTCGTAATGTATGGGGCTTTGGCTTTACTTTCAAAAGTGTGCAACCTTTAAACGTTGTCCAATCTCAATAAAATTTTATATATATCATTTTTATATCAGAGAAACTTAGGGCGTGAGCAAAGTCAGGGAAAATATCACAATTTTTTTTTGCCCATACAAAAGTGAAACACCCTAATACTGACGGCCTACTTCACGATACAAACTTTAGTTCTGGTTAACACGTTCCCTGTGCATGCATCACATATGATGCATTTGAAGGTATTGATGATATGTGAATGCAGCAATTATATGATGCACGACCCTATTCAAATATAGGGATAATTTGAAATATGCACGTACGAGCTAAGCTACGTTAACTTACCCGCACGTATCAGCTGTAAAAAGTGACACTTTGATAAAATTAGGCATTGGAGGACTTTTAATACTGTTGCCAGGTTATGCTTGTTTTGTGTGAGAATTTGCACGTGAGAGGTGACACTATCGGCTTTAGCTGCACATGGAACGTGTTAAGGTCATATATATGAACTTTTGCTATGGGACCGACATCCGATTAGAGAAAAAAATCTGATGTTCCATACAAACCCTGAGATATTTTAGTAGGCGGAAATGTATGGAACATAAGATTTTTTCCCCTACTTGTAAATTGGGGATGAGTTTTTTATGTTACTGTAGTTCTATGGTGTGGAGTAGGTATCATTGAATAGGTGTCTTAAAAATAATAACCGCTCCAAAATAAAAATATGAAAAATAATTATCATGATTAGTGGCCTTATAGATAACTTCAATATAAAAACTATTTCGATCATAACGGACCCAGCCGTTTTTGAACAACTACGGAACCCTACACCGAGCATGGTCCGACATGCTTTTGGTCGGTTTTTTTCCTGTGAATCACGAAAAAATCATCAATAAGTACTATCAAAAGCTACGATAAAATCCATGAAGCATTCACTGCTCTCAGTTTCAAACCGATTGGTTTAATTGAGATGTTACAATCAATTCGGCACATTGAGTGACCTCTGGACTATTGGACAAATATCATTGCCTGCCACTTAACTTTTGCTTGAAGCACTTGAGCATATCACAGTAACGAATAAATTAAGATAGGGCTTTTGAAAACCGCGTATTAAAATGGCGTAAAACCGACGCGACCCGACGAGTACAGGGTATGCGTTGGGCTTTGGCCGAGGGTGCTCCAGACGAGGACCTCTGAATGGGTCGAAATATATCGAGTAACGTTTGTAATAAATAGATGTATTGTGTCTATTGCTATCTGCAGTATTAAGTTGCAATATTGGACTTTAGTTGGGTAGTTTTACGGTACACCTATTTATTTTTGTGAACCTTATTTTATTTAAATTTGTATTTTTGAAGTAGTAGCTCTGCCTACTACGTATTTAAATTTAAAAATGTGCAGGCGACTTCTAAAGGTGCGTTCAAACTAAAAGAGCATTCTCTGTTCTAACCTCCCACGGCTCCCACTATACGAAATTCGATCGGTACACAAAACGTGATTGGTTGATTTCGTAGAACGGGCGCTAGAACAGCGAATGCTCTTTTGGTTTAAACACACCTTTACAAACGACAAGTTAAAAAGTGCATTAATGAATATGGTAGTTTACTTCTAATTATGCTGTAAAGAAATGGTATTATAAAACTTGCACTGTAATTATTCTTATTATACACGTACGCTCAGAATCAATTAAACTGTAAGGGCAGCGATTTAATAACAGAGTTTGCGCACGGACTTACAAAGTTTGTCCTAGTTGTACGGCTGGCGACACAGCTATAACACATCGCCATATACAGGCCTTCACTTCAGTTAGCTAAACTTTTGTTCACCTCAATCGTACAGTCGGCGACACAGCTATAAAGCGTCGTCACTGTCAGGCCATAAGTTCAGTTGGAGAAACTTTTGTTCACCTCAGTTGCACAGTCGGCGACACAGCTATAACGCGTCGCCACTGACAGGCATAACTCCAGACAGCAAAACTTGGGTTGCATTTGAACTGGACTTGAAGTCTTGGTACTTAAGAGCCCGCAGCAAGCTTCGATTCACCTTACAAACGTCAAACGTATTTACGTCGTTATTTTAAAATCAAACGTTGTATTTTCATGAAAGTTTGTAAATACAATGATATAAAACATATCATTATACAACATAGATTTTGAGGATTTGTTTCTGTCGCTCCATGGAAAGGCGTCCTTAGAGTGACAGAGACAAATCTCCGAAATTGTGGATTTCGAAGTTCGCGCTGCTGTGAATCACTAACGTGAGGGAAAGGAGAACATGGCCTCTCCCATACTCCCATGTTCACATCATAAAATCACATCAGCAGCCTATCTCAGTCCACTACTGGGCGTAGGCCTACCTTGTTAACTATGCGTATAAACATATTACAGGAGGTAAATGTCCATAATCGCAGTAATGTGTCCACTATGATGATGCTGCTGCCCATCATCAATCTTATATCAAAGAATTGTCAGTGACACTTCAATCCCCTAGTCGACAACCCGCGGGAATATTTGGGATGGTGACAAATGTATTCTTACTGCCGTCACCACAAGGCCAAACATTCCTTTATTTCTAGCGAGCTATGTCATCACTCTAGATGCAACACTAACCTTATATCGAATTATACCACAATGTCGTAACAGATGTGCTTACCATAGAAAAAATCAACTGCGAAAGACTCTGGTTGTCATGGGATTCGAACCCGCTTCCTCTGGATTGTCGGTCCAACGTGCTTCCAATTACACCAGACCTTCCGTGAATCACAGTGAATTTAGTCAATGGTATTGTGAAGCAAATCACTAGTGACATCTGTACTCAATGTTTATATCGAATTTCAGCACAGAGTTGAGCGCGCTTGCTGCGGACTCTTAAACCAACGAACTGAGACGTGGTGGCTAAGTTGGATGGAGTGGACATTTTAGCTGAATGGAGGTATTAGTGCGCGTTCGTAAACTTTATTGCCGTGAAAGGTCAAGTAATAGGTTCTTGACAAATTACGTTACTTTAATTAGAAGTGGGTTGACGGTCGAAGTAGTGTATCCACTATAATGATGCTGCTGCCCATTATCCATCTTAGATAAATAAAAGTCAGCGACACTTAAAACCATTAGTCGACTCTTACTACACCCTTGGGAAGAGTTGGGGTGGTGACAAATGTTTTATCACAGATTATAAAAACGTCTACAACAGTTAAAATGATGAAATCATCAAATCGCGCTATCAAAAACGAAAACAATTGGAATTGTATTTTTAAGTAGTAACACTACTATTTATGTAAGTATATAAATTTAAATATTAGATGTCATATACCAAAGAAAAAAAACCGAAGTTTACCTACGTGGCGGCGGGTGGGGGGTCCAAATCCTACCACCAGAATAGGTAACATTTTCTGAATTTTTTTCGTTGGTAGGTATATGACATGCGGCGGCATCTTTAGCAGAAGACCTCAAGCGTCGCAAATATGCTGCCCTCGGTAGCAGCTACATATTTGCGGCGTTTGGGGTTGACACACTGGGGCCGTGGGGGCCAAGTGCGACTCGCCTCTATAAGGATATTTCTAAGCGTCTTATAGAGGCGTCGGGTGACCAGAGGGCTGGCCAGTATTTCGCGCAAAGACTCAGCATAGCAGTCCAGCGCGGCAATGCGGCCAGCCTTCTGGGCACTATACCTCCCCAGCAGGACCTGGGGCAAATTTTTTATTTATAATTTATTTTTACCGTGTTAATATTTTATTCTTGTTTTTAGAAATAAATAAATAAAAGTATAAGACATCAATTATCAAAATATACCTACAGTATATCTCAAAACAAAATCAGGCAACCGTACTGTATACAGTGTATACCCAAGGGATAGTGGATGTTACAGAAAGTCAGCAGTTTCAAGTTGATGTCGGCAGGTGAAATTAGGTTATCTCAATGTTTCATTTCAGTTTGACATGTCTGGCCTATTTAGTTGGGAAGTAGTCGGTTAACGTCGGTAAGAGGTAAGGACTAAATGTATAATAAGATCTATTTCTATATTTAATTTAGCTTCAAAACATGTTCTATTCTTTTCACTAATAAATAAATATATTGGGACATCTTTTACAAACCGACCTAGTCCCGCGGTAAGCTCAATTAAAGCTTGTGATGTAGTACTAAGCGACGATTCAATGTATAATACATCCATATAAATACATATACAAATACATAGACAGCCACGACCAAAGAACAAATATTTATTTATTTATTTAGACTTTATTGCACAAAAGAACAGCTTAATGTACAAAAGGCGAACTTAATGCTATGAGGCATTCTCTACCAGTCAACCTTAAGGCAAAGCAGAAAAGATTGTAGGCGGTGCATTTGGAAACACGTAGTAAACTATTAATACCTACATACCTATGACATACAGTCGAGTGCATTAATATATAGACACATTTGTAAGGGATCAGTATGGAGAAGTATATATATATTAATGCCCTTGACTGTACATACATATATGTACTTGTCAGCCTCTGTAGCCTAGTTGGTAGTGACCCTGCCTACGAAGCTGGAGGTTCCGGGTTCGAATCCTGGCGAGGGCATTATTTGTGTAGGTATTTATTTATCACAAATATTTGTTACTTAGTCATGCCTGTATATATATTTAAGTATCTATATGTATCTATCTATTATGTTTATCGTCGCCTGGTACCCACATCACAAGCCTTAATTGAACTTACCGTGGGACTGGGTCGATTTGTGTAAAAGATGTCCCAAGATATTTATTTATTTATTATTATTATTTATATATTATAATATGAAAAAGCCCCTAGAAGAGAAACTGCCCTAAAACAGGTTTTAGCTCAGAAACACGCGTTGCACGATATATTACCAAGTTAAATAATAATATTTGTCGAATATATCACTGCCTTTATATTTGCTATTAAAAAACTTTAATACATGGACCGTCAATCGAACTGTTGAAACAAAATGCAGTTCTGCACCCGACTCGCAGTTGCGAATGCAATCAGGAAGATGGAATTTGATTCTTGATTAAAAAGTTGCTTCGGAAACTGTAAAGCTTAATTGCTTTTTATAGTTCAGTACATTCTAATGGATGATACCTACCTATAATTTGCTGGAGTATGTATATTTGACAGGGTATTTCTTGAGTCACTAATAAGTAATAACATATCTATCATAGCTCTCTTTCTTTTTAACCGACTTCAAAAAAGGAGGAGCTTCTCAATTCGACTGAATTTTTTTTTTTGTTGTATGTATGTTACCCGATATCTCCGAAAATAGTGAACCGATTTTAAAATTTCTTTTTGTGATCGAACGTGTATTACCCCGAGATGGTCCCGTTGGCACCAAGTTGCGGTCTGATGATGGGATCTTGGAGAAATCGAGGGATCTCTTCAATTGTTATAGGTACATGTATGGCGCTTTTGGTAATTTTCATTCATTTGCAAGAATTTGCATTCAGAAAGTAGGATTTGAGGAAACCAATGATGGAAACAAATCGAGAATCTTGGAGAAACCGGTTGAAGTCGGTTTTTTACATTTTTAATTTGGTGATTATAGAGTACTCAATCGTCGTGAACGTATTTGTAGACAGAAACCTCATTTCATATCAACCGCAGTGGCACAGCTTATGCTAGGAACTGTTTCATTAAACGCGCGTGCAGGATGTATGACCAGAGATTTAATCTGGGGGCACGGCAGTGCCCCCGCCAAGTCGAGCAAAAAAAAGGCACGGCCGTACCATCCTTCTCTCGAAGCCGTTCAGGCCATTTTCAACCGTCTGTAATTTCGCGCTGGTTACAGCTAGAAGTCTGAATTTTCTGCGACGTGTAGGCCATAACATGAGTTACATAATAATCTTGTTTGATTTCAATTGTAACTTGTAGTTTAAAAATTACCGCATGTCAAAGTTCCTTAGTTTTGTCACTCACTGACTCACCGATCATCAATAATCTAAGGTATTTCTAGATGGCCTAGGAGCTCAAAATTTGAAACATAAGTAGTTTATAGCCTACTTATTACACAAAAAATCTAAAAATTGGAAATTTCTGCCAGATTTTCAAGTTATGCAAACTACTCAAATAAGTTTGTAATCCCATACAAATACATGCTAATACAAAATTAATTATGCGGTTGTTGCAAATAAGTTTATATGGCGGAATGAAGCGGGTTGGAACAAAGAGTTCTTTGGATTGTGGGTTTTCTAGCCAAATATTTTTATTGGTCCCATACCTACAAGTTTTAAATTCTGTAATTTTTTTAGTTTTCATGCTAATCCCAATTTTCATAAATTCCAAATTGATGGATAATCTCTGAAGGCTCTCCAGCAGCACGGAATCTGGTAGCGGCCCTCCTGACCCAAAATCTATTTCCATTCCACCCTGTCATCATCATCATCATATCAGCCATAAGACGTCCACTGCGCAAATCATCATTATAAACGTAGTTATCGTAACATTGTTTAATATTATAATAAGCTGTATCTTAAAATAACATCTTATTCGGATTTCCACTGTAAAATTTACATTAACGCTTTTATGCGGAAGTCAACAATTAATAATTAAGTACCTACCTATACCTAACATCACAAAATTCACTTATGTATTATCAAATATGACTACGGACAACCTAGCCAAACGAATTGGGAATGTATTTGTAGTAGAACAAAGTTCAAATTACTTTAAATCAAACGCGGGGTCGGGAGTACGCACTTACTGCGTTAAACAAAAAGTAACTTTTAAATGATGCCAGTACAAAATAAATCAGATACCTATATAAACAAGAATATCAAAAACTAAAAAAATGAATAATTGTGGTTTGTAGTAAATGTAGGTATGTAATACTGGGCGTTTTAATAATACAGTCGTATTTTAAAATGGCGCGGGTGAGACGCGGGTAGTGCCGCGCAGACGCGCACCGCCAACGCCACCGTGTGACAGTCACAGTCAGTTGCCCGTGCGCCGTAGGTAATGGATGGCTATTTGGGTGTTACAGAATTAATTTGCGATTCTCGTGTGCGTACTGAAGCGATTATTTGTCTTTTTCAACGTCTGTAAGGATTACGAATTTGTTTAGGGATTTGATTTGCTAGAGATTTGGATATTGTTGTGTAGGTAATTTCAACGTAGGCCCACCACCACTGCGAAATGCTGACGGTAATCTGGTCCATAGTGCAAAAGAGAAAGCCGATCTTCTAGGTGCTCTTTTTGCCTCAAACTCGACTGTGAGCGATGACGGCAGCATTATACCGCCTACCATCCCGCGGTGCGCACACTCATGCCAGAAATTCGCATCTCACAGAAAGATGTTCGGCGGGAGTTGCTGTCGTTAAACGTTCACAAGTCGAGCGGGCCAGATGGCATACCTGCAGTGGTGCTTAAACGTTGTGCTCCTGAGTTGTGTCCTGTGTTAACGCGTCTCTTCGCTCTTTCCAGTATCAAACGGGAAGTTCCATCTTCGTGGAAGACGGCCCTTGTGCACCCTGTTCCAAAAAAGGGTGACAGATCGGATCCATCGAATTATAGGCCTATCGCTATCACGTCCCTTCTCTCTAAGGTCATGGAGCGTATAGTTAACGCTAAGCTCCTTGGTTACCTAGAAGAACACGATCTTATAACCGACGGCCAGTATGGCTTTCGCCACGGTTGCTCTACCGGTGATCTTCTAGTGTTACCTCACTCACCGCTGGGCCTCAGCCATGGAGAGTCAAGGCGATGCTTTGTCAGCCTAGATATAGCGAAGGCGTTCGATCGGGTCTGGCATAGGGGCCTTTTGTCGAAGTTGCCATCTTATGGACTGCCCGAGAGATTATGCAGATGGATAGCTAGCTTTTTGTCCGGCAGACGCATTCGTGCCGTAGTAGATGGTAGCTGCTCTGATAGCATGGGCATAAACGCTGGCGTCCCGCAAGGCTCTGTGCTATCCCCAATGCTGTTCCTTCTGCATATCAATGACATGTTGTCTATCGGCGACCTCCATTGCTATGCGGATGACAGTACTGGGGATACTTTTTACACAGGCCGTGCTAATATCCCTCGCTCTGTGGTACTGGAAAGTCGCGGAAAATTTGTGTCTGACATCGAGAACACTTTATCTAGAGTCTCGTTATGGGGTCGGGATAACCTAGTCAGGTTCAACCCCACAAAGACACAAGTTTGCGCGTTTACCGCTAAAAAAACCCCATTTACTGTGGCTCCATAGTTCCAAGACACAGCTCTTACCATGTCAGGGAGTATTGGGATCCTCGGAGTCGACATTTTCAACGACGTCCAATTCCAATGTCACCTAGAGGGAAAAGCTACGCTGGCATCCAAAAAGCTCGGTGTGCTCAATAAAGCGAGGGGATACTTTACTCCGGGGCAAAGACTTCTGTTATATAAGTCGCAAGTCAGACCCCATATGGAGTATTGCTGTCACCTTTGGGCAGGAGCACCTGTGTACCAGCTTGCACCCTTTGACTCGGTTCAGAGACGAGCTGCCCGAATAGTCGACGATCCCAGACTCACAGGCGGTATTGAACCCTTAAGTCTAAGGAGAGACTTCGCCTCCTTATGTGTGTTCTATCGTCTGTACAATGGGCTGTGCTCTGAAGAACTGTTCAACGTCCACTTTTCATCATCGCACCGCTCGCCACCGGACTGGGCGTTCATCCTCACACCTTGCAACCTAAATGGTCGCGCACCGTGCGGTTTCAAAGAAACTTCCTCCCGCGGACGGTCCGTCTGTGGAATGAGCTCCCTGCCGAGGTTTTCCCGTTGGACTACAGTATGGGGTTCTTCAAAAGAGGAGTGTACAAGTTTTTATTGGGTCGGCAACGCGCATGTGACACCCCTGGGGTTGCAGGCGCCCATAGGCTACGGTGACTGCTTTCCATCAGGCGGGCCGTATGCTTATTTGCCACCGACATGGTATTAAAAAATTAAAAAATAAATAAGGTGTTTCGTATGAACGAAATAATACGTTGGGGTTAAAATAATAAAAAAATCTTTATTTCTTTGTCGTGTTAGAGACTGTTAATTGTGTTCATGTACTAATTTAGAAATTGTTTGTGTAGGTAATTTTAGGATTACGAACTTGTTTAGGGATTTGATTTGCTAGAGATTTGGACATTGTTGTGTAGGTAATTTCAACGAAGTAATGCGTTGAAGTTAAAATAAAGCTACCTACTGTTAATTGTGTTCAATGCTCTAATGGATATCGGTTCTGAAGTGTTTACATGTGGGCAAGCGTATGTAGCACTTTCCAGGGTCACAAGTTTGAACGGTATACATCTAGTAAATATCGATTTCGGTAGCATTAAAGCGCAGGAATCTGCAATATTACAATATAATAGACTAAGACGCTAATACCGTCCAGACTTGTCAGAAATTGTTCCATCAAAGCCCCGGAATAAAGCCCATACAGACAGGGAGTGGGCTGTGAGAAAAATGGTAGCTGACGTACAAGAAGTAGTACCCGAAAAGAAAAAAAAGAAGAATACCTACAAAAAGAGATGAGATCCCATCAAAAACATTACATGTAAAAAGGTGCAAGTCTCGCAGCATAGCAGTTGTTACACCACAAAAAAGTTATGAGATCAATTGTTTAACCAAGTCAATAATTCTGTAGTTAGGTACTACAAGGGGGTATCCATAAAACTCGATTTCTACTAACTTGCCTAACTTGAAACTGCATGTGGAAATACTCATTTTATTATAGGTATCAATAAAGAGTAAGCCAAATTAGCTTGAGATTACCAAGCGAATTAAGTTTGATGATCCACCACTACCTATCCATGGGAACATTTGTCTAGCAGCTTTGTCATAAATTGTTACCTTATAATAATTACTTAATTAACAACATCTTATAGTAACTGTATTAATATAAGATATCTGTATTTTTTTAATATAAAGAATGACTTGGCCATTGCACAGGGATGATTTGGGTTGGGTCGTGATCAAAAACTACTTTTCGTGACTCTGAAGCCTATCAACGTTATGTAGGGTAGACTCTGATCAATATATTATCTTAAAACTACTTAAATCATTTATGTATATACTTACTCAAACCTGTCTGGCCTGTCCGCCCTTTATTATATATTCTTCATATTAATTTTGAATTTCGCACTCTTTTCTACTGACATGCCTTTGTCAAACGATGTATAGGATATCTGGTGACCATGTTATTATAACAAACGAAATTTTCTATTTCTTGAAAAACACTCTTTCTCTCACTCTCAGATTTAATTCCGTATTATGTCCATTATTTTGCTTCACGACCTCAAAAACACTCGGTACATAGGTAAGTAATAAAATCAACTGCTTAAAACAACCCTAATTTAGCAATGCCCTAAAGACATTCAGTAAGATGTGGTCGATGGCCAAGTCATTCTTTATATTAAAAAAATACAGATATCTTATATTAATACAGTTACTATAAGATGTTGTTAATTAAGTAATTATTATAAGGTAACAATTTATGACAAAGCTGCTAGACAAATGTTCCCATGGATAGGTAGTGGTGGATCATCAAACTTAATTCGCTTGGTAATCTCAAGCTAATTTGGCTTACTCTTTATTGATACCTATAATAAAATGAGTATTTCTACATGCAGTTTCAAGTTAGGCAAGTTAGTAGAAATCGAGTTTTATGGATACCCCCTTGTAGTACCTAACTACAGAATTATTGACTTGGTTAAACAATTGATCTCATAACTTTTTTGTGGTGTAACAACTGCTATGCTGCGAGACTTGCACCTTTTTACATGTAATGTTTTTGATGGGATCATATTGACATATTCCATGAAAATGTATGCAGGTTTAAACGTTTATCTTTGCAATGTATCACGGAGCTATAGATATTCGTATTGTTTAGGTTTGTAAGTATTATTATATACTTTGTATGCAAAAAATATATTTTCTACTTATTATCTGAAAAGGAATCATCAATATTGGTGATTAATAACTAATGACCCACGCCATCTGGTTCATCTTTTGATTCTGTATCATTAAACTTTTGCACTCAACTGTTCAGACATTTTGCTTTTAGTCATAGCGCTATGAAGGCGGTATACGAAGTAGGCATTTTGCATTTTAGTAAATTTGAGATTTAGACCGATTGCACGTTGGGTAAACTGCAGTTTAGGCAAAACAACAAACTAGTCATTTTGCGTTCTAGACGATCCGCGAATAACCCAAAATAAAAATAAAATATCATAATATATACAGGGCGGAAATTCGTTTTGGATCAGTCAAGGCAGCTACCAGATCCAGAGTAGCTACGCGAAAATGGTGTTAGAAAACCTTTCGATTTTAAATTTACATACGTACGTAACGTATTTTTTACTTTCCAACTCATGTTACAGCTATTGAACACGCATACAAACTTACTAACGAGTTGGCGATAGAACTTAAAATATTTAGAGTACCCTAGTTGCTCCTGTGAATCTGCAGGCCTAGCCAAGTGTCATTCTGCAATCGTATACGATAAGCGATAAGTCACGTGACCATAATAATTTAATTCTCATACATTTAGGTACTCGTATTACTTATCGCTCATCGTGTAAGATTGCTAAATAGCATTTTGACTAGGCCGACTGATGGTAACTATAATACACTGGCGGTCAATGAATACGGGTCATTGGGGTGGATTTTTTCATACAAAATACTGGAAACATGCTGATTACAAATATTAAAATAAATATTTATAATACAAGTGGAACCGTATTTAACATCAGTGGCCTATTATAGTGACAACTTTTTGTATGGGAAGTTATACAATTTTGCAGAATTGTACGCTTGTAAAGTTTTGTGGTATAGGGGCCAGATTGTATTGGAATTTCCCTGAAGTTTTCACCCGATCCAAACGGAACTTTATCATCAGATGATTCCGTGGATATAAAAATATCAACTCATCATTAAAAAACTCATATTACCATACATTTTAGGTGGTTTTCATAAACGATCTACATTTTTGTCTCTACAAACCGACTTAACAACAATTTTAATGTTTTATTTATAAATTTAGGGAAATTCCAATATAACCTGATTTAAAAATAGATTTTACCTACACTATAAATATTTAGAAAAAATATTTGAAATCTCCATGTTTGCATTATTTTCTATGAAAAAAAACCACCTGACCCGTATTCATTGACCGAGTGTATAATTTAATTAGATTGAATTCTTCCGTATGAGGCCGATAAACCTTAATACTGAGACAACAAAGAAATAGTTGCGACCTTCAAAAACACGCGCTACACGGTACTATTTCATGTAAACGATACATTTTATGTAAATTTTCGGCCGCCGCCGTCATTTATTACGTTTACTAATTAGGGAGGCCACTTAGGCAATGGACACTTGTTTATGCAAACAATTTTGTGTTTATGCAGCTAAATCTATAGATATAACTTCGTGTGTAAAGATAACTACAATATTATTAACCAACTTAAAGAAAGGAGTTGCTCAATTCGACGGTTTTTTGTGTATGTTAAGGTGCATTTAGTCCATACTAGCATACGCTCATTATTATCCCCTACTCTACGAAACCACGAATTTCGACGGTCTGGTCTCACTCACTCCCGTGCAAAAATAAGAGACACGGCGATACTCGCCCGACGGTGATAGCTGATAGCTGGACTCGCCGTGTCTCTTTTATTTACACGGGAGTGCGTATCTTTTGATCGTGTTTATAGTCGATAGTTCATAGCTTAGTAGCTCGCGATGAGACCAGTGCCGTTCAGGGTCACGTCACATTGGTCATTCAATATTTATGTATGTTTTACGCCATCAACAGAAGTTACCAACAATGTAAACAAATCTTATATTCAAAATTATATTTTTCTCGTAGAAATATTTCGAAAGGTCATTTCAAAACTTTCGTTATTCAAAGTACAGTACCCGACGATAAAGTATGCATATCGATCGGTCTTTAAAAAGAGACAACTAATATTGCATTAACGTCACATAAGTTCGAGAGGGACAATGCTCTATGAAGCCGAGTCTCTTTCCAGTAACCTATGTGCAAACATTATAGCCTGGTACTGTATTCATAATAAACCTCCTAATATTTCATTACCATTGTGATAATGAGTAAATTACTCATAATTTAGAAGATAACCGTTATCAAACAACTTGACCCACAGCCCGTGATAAAAAACGGCAAAACTTTTATCACAAGGTCGTTATCTCGAAAATGTATTCTATTTTGAACCTTATTACCGTTGACATAAGACATAAACATTTAATTTTCTGTTATTATCCAGAAATGCGTGAACAGCCAATTATGAAAGTTATGTTCAAACTAACGTTTGCAACTTTGGACACAGAATAATCGTTAAATGGTTTGTGAATATAGATTATCGAATTTTATAGGTCTAAGGCACTGGTCTCACCGCCGGCTACTAAGCTATGAACTATCGGCTATAAACACGAACAAAAGATACTTACTCCCGTGTAAATAAAAGAGACGAAGCGATACTCGCCCAGCTATCAGCTATTACCGCCGGGCGAGTATCGCCGTGTCTCTTTTTTTACACGGGAGTGCGTTTCTTTTGTTCGTGTTTATAGAGTCTGGCTAACGAAAGCTGAGAATGAGAAATGGCGGCAAATTAATAAAATATAGAGTACGGTATCACTGGGTTGCACCCCGAAAATCAGTCTTGATACTTGTAATATATTTAAAACTTAAAATTATTTTGTTAAATTACCTGTATTTATTACAATCCAAATTAATATATTATATATATGTACATAACGTAGCTGTTCCATGCAACTTTGTCTGCATGACACAATGGAATATGATGTAGGTATTGTAGGTACCTACTACTCTAAATGATGACCCATGTTATTAAATGGATCCCATATCAAATTTTAAGCAAATCTGTTTAGTTATTTCATAGATTCGACAGCACCAAGTTAGTTTTAACTTTTTACATAAATATTATGTACCTATTTTGTGGTTAGTTTTAACTTTTTACATACATATGTAATGTGTCGAACCTATGATATAACTTGAAAATAACTAAACAGATTGGTTTAAAATTTGATATGTTTTTCAGCTCTTCATATCATTATAGTCTTTATACCATAATATGGCCGAAAAACAGAGTGATTTTCACACTTGGATATAACACTATTATATGTCTATACATAGGTATAGGTAATATTAGTAACGATTTGTAAATTGTATCATCGCAGAATGGGTGTAATCATGATTAAAACTACCTATAAAATTGTCCATTACGACACAAGTGCGAAAAACGTGAAATTCTAAACGAGTGGCGATTTTTTAAAACACGACCGATAGGGAGTGTTTTAAATCGACACAAGTTACGAATTTCGTTATTGCACGTGTCTCGTAAGACGTTTTTTAGTACAGATGGCCCTCCGAAGTTTTGAACCTGACTTAAAATGACCCACTTCTCACACTAGAGCCTAAAAAATGCACCATCTGTACTAAAAAAATATAATTCTGCCGGTGTGTGTATTTTTAATAAATAGGAAACGAAATATTTATATTTTTTATTCAGAATAATTAAAAGTCAGACTTAAAAAACTCATACAATGATTCATATTAATGATTCATACTATTTGTGCCATAACACATAAATCACATAATAAACTCATCTAATGCAGTTTTTATGACATTGTCTCTTTCGCTGTACTTATCTTCCACATGAATGACATGGTCAGTCATTGATTTCCAATCTGAGGCAGTTATACTCGCGAACTTTTTTCTTTCTTCTCCAGCTAGCATAACTTTTCTACCGTATTTTTGACAGCGTTAACTCCTTCAACCTCTCCCAGACTTTCTGGTAAAAAAAACAAATGACCATTTTAAATCAACCTAACATAAATACAAACTTAAATCTATTATAGTCGATAGTATATTAGATAATGAGTACAAGAAAATTTATTGAATAAAGGTAAGTATCAAAATGGTACTTCGTACTAACCTAGGAACACCGATATCGTGTGTAAACACTCATGTTTTTCCTTTTAAGCGATGATTTTCTCCTGTTGTTTTTCTTTATATTTACTTATTATAGTACGCAGCAGCTTACGAACATTACTTTTCATAGTATTTTTCATCATAAACACCTTAAAACGTTGCAATTGTGGAAAGCGAGCAATGGGTGTCAAGTCGAACGAAAGACAGAACATGACGTTTGACAATTCAGCTTGTGATGCCATATGAAAAGTTCCGTAAAAAACTCATTCTCAGCTTTCGTTAGCCAGACTCTAGCTCATAGTTCATAGTTTAGTAGCTCGCGGTGAGACCAGTGCCTAAAGAACAAGCCACAGCGGATGCGTGTGCGGCACGTGTGCGTGTGCGTAGCGTGCGCGTTGTAGCGTAAGTAAATGTCATATTAGATGGCACACCGCTTGCGTAGCGTGCAATACGCGTGACGTGTGCCATCTACTATGACATTTCCGACGCTACAACGTGCTGGCCACGGATACGCGAACGTGCACGTTAAACAACAATGTCGAATAAAAGATTAATAATTTTCGTAAATCACACAATGTCGTAACAGATGTGCTTACCATAGAGAAAATACGATACGATAAAATATATTTTTAATTTTCGTAAATTAAAAATTTTATTCAGTCTAGTATTATAGATTTCCAGTATGCTTAGCACATGATTGGTACCTATGTCAGTATGTCGCCGCGAGATAGATTTTTCATCTTTTACTAACTATTTGAATAAAAGAGGGATAGACAGTCTATCTCGCGGCGACATATTGTCGAACTTATCCTGTGCTAAGCCTACTGAATATAACATGTTTTAATGCTCTCTTAAAACGAATTTAACTTTGGTGAGACCTAATAACTATATTATTTAAATATCCTCGACTAACCTCACGTGGATATTCACGTTTGTGAACGTAATAAAGGAAACCTAGGCTCTCCACAAAACATGTCGTGCGTGGTACCGGTATAAAATAGTCCCACCCCATTTGGTAAGGGTATCGTAAGAGGCGATAAAGGGATAAACCGACAGGCTGCAGCGTCTGTCGATGTCTTATCGAAATATACAGCGATCGCCAACCCAAATGCCAAGCGTGGCGATTATGGAATTTACCCCCCTATGAAAGACAGAAATAATAAATGTCTCAGACGTTCCAGCGGCCCCCGGTGCCTTGACTTTGGTAGCGGTCAGGGTACTGGTGAGGTCAGGATGCTTAGCCAAGTTGCCAATCGCTAACGCTTAGTAGCGTATCGTAGTTTTTCCTCTCTGTCACTCTTTCATATTAGCGCGACTAAGACAGTTAGCTGTCTTTCGTTTACGATTGACGATTAAGCGTTAGCGATTGGCAAATTGTCTAAGCACCCAGGGTTCCGAAGAATCATCAAGAATCGGCGGTTAATAATATTCTCCATAACCGTTCGGTTCGGCTCTCTAGCTAGACTAATGCCGCGTGTTATTTCTGGAATTAGACCTATCGCTTTATGGCCTTGAACTCTTCAACTTGGATTATATTTATCTGAATGCTCTGACTGGTAAGAAAGTTTGGTGTATCGTGCAGTCGCCATCAATTATACGGGAGCGGTCAGAGTGTTCACAAATATCTGAGCAGTTTATTGGCGTGAAGATAGACCAAACGAACATTCGGTCATTCTATACCCCACTGACTCTACGAAATCAACGAATTTTGACGAATCGCTTTTTGTGTAACGGTTTTCGTAGAGTGGGCGATAGAATAAGCAAATGCTCGTTTGGTCTAAATGCACCTTTAGAGTACACGTTCAGATATTTTTGAGCACTAGTCGCTTCGATATATATAATGGCGACAGTGCCTATGACCTCGACAAATTATGTAAATTAGTCCTATAAAGAATGTTACAAAAATGCTGATACGAGATGATACCTAAATGCTAAACCATGAATATATTTTGTACAACATTTAGTATGGGACCTAATACGAAATACTATGGGACAAAAACTTATGAAAAAATACGCTACTTCGCTGTTCCCACTCTACGAAATCAACGAATCACGTTTTGTGTAACGATCGAATTTCGTAGAGTAGGGGGTTAGAATAGCGAATGCTCGTTTGGTCTGAATGCACCTTTAGCCCATTTCTATGTTCTGTATTTAGTCCGTGGGCTAGCCGGTCTGAAATTAGAAAACGGTATAATTTGGGGGTACCAAGTGTCCTTTTTACAGTAGTTAGACATATTCATAAGGATGTTAAAAAAGTATGATAGACATCTCAAAGTGGTAGCTAATAGGCATACGGGCTATTTCAAGATTTCCGTTGTATGACAGGTATGGTTAAAATTAGGAGGTACAAATTTTCCTTTTCACGGCTGTTAGGTAAGCTTATAAAAACGTCAAAAATGCAAGATTGCCATTTATAAGTGCTACCTAACAAAAATGGGGGGCAATCAAAGATGGTGGATCTCAAGTTTTAAAAAATCAAGTATATCTCGAGAACTATTAAATATATCTAATTACTCTCTTGAACAAAATTAAAGGCATATCTGTAAGCTTCATATTTTGCGTATACACCATATTGCTAAAACCAACCAATAATTAATTATGACCAAATTTATGAAAATTTCGTGATTTTGATTTTTTTTGTGTCATGTTTTTACATAGTAGTCATGACGCTAGAAAAATTAAATATTTTTTTAAAGATAGTGTATTTAATAAGCTTTAATTTGATGTATATAACTTGTTGGCGCTATTAAAAAAAAAGACCCATAAAAAATATTTAAATGAATTGTAGTCATAATCCACCGTATACTTAATGATTTAAGAGGCGATGGAAGTGCCACTATATAACGTGCAACAATAATAGTGCTTATTTCAAATAACCAAGATTGAAAAATATAAAAAAAACCGCCTCTTAAATCACTAAGTATACGGTGGATTATGACTACAATTCATTTAAATATTTTTTATGGGTCTTTTTTTTAATACCGCCAACAAGTTATATACATCAAATTAAAGCTTATTAAATACACTATCTTTAAAAAAATATTTAATTGTTCTAGCGTCATGACTACTATGTAAAAACACGACACAAAAAAAAACGAAATCACGAAATTTTCATAAATTTGGTCATAATTAATTATTGGTTGGTTTTAGCAAAATGGTGTATATGCAAAATATGAAGCTTACAGATATGCTTTTAATTTTGTTCAAGAGAGTAATTAGATATATTTAATCGTTCTCGAGATATACTTGATTTTGTAAAACTTGAGATCCACCATCTTTGATTGGCCCCCATTTTTGTTAGGTAGCACTTATAAATGGCAATCTTGCATATTTGACATTTTTATAAGCTTACCTAACAGCCGTGAAAAGGAAAATTTGTACCTCCTAATTTTAACCATACCTGTCATACAACGGAAATCTTGAAATAGCCCGTATGCCTATTAGCTACCACTTTGAGATGTCTATCATACTTTTTTAACATCCTTATGCATATGTCTAACTACTGTAAAAAGGACACTTGGTACCCCCAAATTATACCGTTTTCTAATTTCAGGCCGACTAGCCCACGGACTAATTAATGTTTTTGACAACAATGCAAGATTCATTTTTTTTTTACTTTTCAAATTTAGTCCCAAAGTAAAAGTTGTTTAAAATCATGAATAGATTCATGTTTTATTATCTTGTATTATTATTTTTGTAACACTGAATAATAATAGCAATAGCGAATCGAAGCGCAAAAATAAATATATATTATTATCGCAATAAAACGTTGAGTGAAGTTGAAGGTCATATGAACATTATTATTTATGTATGTGTAAAATTTACACAGAATTTAATAACTATTTATAATGCCGCTGCTTTAGTACAATATTACTTTTAAAGTAATAAATAAATTACACTTGTCAGCCTCCGCGGCCTAGTTTAGTGGCCCTGCCTTGGAAGCTGGGGGTTCCGTATTCGAATTCAGGTGAGGGCATTATTTGTGTATTTATTTATCTCAAATATTTGTTCCTTGGTCGTGGCCGTCTATGTATTTAAGTATCTATATGCATCTATCTATTATATGTATATTGTCGCCTAGTACCCACATCGCAAGCCTTAATTGAGCTTACCGTGGGACAAGGCTGATTTATGTAAGATGCTCATGATATTAATGTATTTATTGTTTACACTGTAGGTAATAAAATAACAGTTAAAATAAGTCCTGAAATACATCTCGTTTTATTTTGTTTTTTTTTCGGCTGGCTTCTGGCAATAGGTACTACTAGTATATTTATATGTATCATCTAAGCCAATAATTGTTTGTTACACTCTGAAATATATTTAAATAGTTGGACCGAAAACAATAAAGTTTAGATTAACAGATCGCTTGACAACCAAAACTCACTAAGTAACAAATACCTACTTGAAATAAAACTCGTATCTCAGTTTGATTCAATACTAACATCCGAGCGTGCTAAGAGTAGTTTTATAGAGTTTTTAGTGAGTTTCGATTTTCAGCCAACGATATAACAGATAAATAATTTCCTACAGCTTCATGCGTGAAACCTAAGTAACCGTGAGTGCTGATAACCATCGATCGCCAATGACCTTACTGCACTTGAATGAACCACTATCACCACCTTACCCTATCTCAAAAATCTCCGAAAATCTCACAAACTCACTGCATTCTCACTCACAACTAGACCGTCATTTGTTTTTCACCGGTACTTTTTGAGGTTACCGTTGTTTACGTTTCGATCGCGTGAATGTGGAGATCGCGTCACGAAAACGCGCGGTTAGCCCAGCGGTCGGCTATCGTCTGAGTACAGAGTACAGAGACATTTATTCATAACACCACCGAAGTTGCTCGCTTATAGCGACTAGTATAAGCTTGAACTACAATCGTATACAATTCTAAGGCTAGCATTACACTGGTTTTAAAATACTAAAGCTTTGTAAGCGTTCTGAACAAATTTTGAACGCAACGCTTCTGCGCACGTTTGTTTTTAAAAACGTAGTAAGTGCATATGAAATTGGCAGACTTAATGCAATTTTCGTTGTCGTTGTGTGTACAATAGTTTTATGATTTTATAATCATGAGGATAATGTATGTAACAGGATAATTGTAATGAGATTCTCATTGTTAGTGTAGTAGATTAGAAATACCTATAAGTGTTAAAAGTATGTGTCGAACAGACTATTATTACAATTTGTCACATTGTGTCGGAATACTGGGATCTAGATCTGGGGAATCTAGACTAGTAAGTACTTTTCAGACATAAAAATATATTAAATAATAATTTTAATAAGGTTAAGTGTATGATTGTTTTTTTATTAATATACCTACATATTAATCACGTCGACAAAGTGGTAGGTGTAATAAAAAGTAGAAAATAAATTTCGGCTACCTCCTCTAGTGGTAAGGAGATGTTTTTATTTTTATTTTGGTGTATCCTATAGTGTGGAATATCGTTGAATATATTTTTTAAAAATAATAAAAAAGTTGTTTTCTAAGATAAAAAATAATTTTTAAAAATGCCCTTTTTATCCATAGGATTAAAAAATATATCAAAAATCATAAAATGTGGTTATAGAATACTTAAAATTAAAACTACTACGAACATTATCTTAGCCGTTTTTGGGAAACTACGGAGGCCTGGTAACTGGATAACTGAGAATGGCCCGACATGCTCTTGGCCGGTTTTTTATTTATAATTAATAAGCACGATACAATTTAATTTCACCAAAAACAAACCCTCATTGGACTTGACGTCGAGCAAATAACCTTTTGTGCTTCTGACCTTTCAATTACAGAAATTGAAGTTACACCAACTTAGTAATTAGGCGAGGCGACACGAATAAAATGAGAATAATTATAATCCGAGTTCGTGCTACACTGAAAATGAAAGTTTCTGTGGTGAAGCAAAGCTGTTTACATCTTTATAGGAGATATAGTTGACTAAATTAATAATTAAGAGTTTTATACGACGATTTTTTATTAAAATGAAATTCAAAAGGTTGTAGTTGTGTATTTATTTATCACAAATATTTGTTCCTTGGTCATGGATGTCATTGTATTTAAGTATCTATATAGGTATGTATCTATCTATTATACAGGGTGTAAGTCTAATACGGGCGAAGCTCTTAATGGGTATTAGTTTCGACATAATAAGTACATTCAAATAAGTTTTACTTAAAATAAGAGCAACAAAATTTTCCATACAAAAAATTCGGCGCGCAATGTAGAGAAACATACGCGAGTTAAACACTCGTTGACAGCTAATTTCAAAAGCAGATGACATAACTGCCATATCAACAATAACAAATGTTCGTAACTACATTGCTGCTCCGATAATCTTAAAAAGATTCTGTGGTGTCATAATTAAGAGTAATTTTGAAAAAACCTTGTAATCCATGATCACACTAATGAATCCCATGCCTGGTTTAATTGTTCGCCCGTATTAGATTTACACACTGTATATGTATATCGTCGTTTGGTATCCACATCACAAGCCTTAATTGAGCTTACCGTGGGACTAGGTCGATTTGTGTAAGATGTCCCAAGATATTTATTATTTATTTATTTATTTATGTTCAGCAGGTCTAGCCATGATGCCATTCTGCAATCGTATACGATAAGCGATAAGTCACGTGACCATAATGTATGGAAATTGTCACATGACTTTTCGTACGAATCTGTCATTCTCATACATTAATAACTTATCCTATACGATTTCAGAACGGCAACTTAGCTAGTTCTACGGGAATGTTTTGAGTGTCACTGACTATTCTTTGGTAGAAGATTGATGACGTGCAGCAGCGTCATCATAATCATCATAGTGGACACATTATTATTAAGATACGACCTCCTGATGCGTCTATACGCATAAGTAATAGGAGAGTCCTGGGTCAAAATTCTTTTCGTTGTCTTGTTTCATACCACTCTGTCACGCTTTTAGTTGCTGTTTCTACTCAGTATATATAAGGTCCTAATTTATTAGATGCAGATATTTCTACAGCTGATAGTACTTGGTCTCTGGAGTATATTAAACCGTGAAACATTATAGCTTTTACGATGTTTTTTTGGAGAAAACGGAATAACAAATTTGCTACGTAAAGACACCCTGTTTATGTGATTATTAAATGAAAACTCTTTGAACAGATTCTCGTACCTCTTTTACGTACCACTTAACTGGAACTGGCCACTTCACGTCGATAAATTAAATACTTGATTGTCAATATCATGTTATTTTCCGTTGGATTGTGTCGTTTGATGACATGACAGACAGTGTTATTGTGACATGTGATAATGCACATGATGATTTTTTTTAGACGAAATTATAATTTTTTTTTGTTAGCAAAATGAAATCAAAAAAGTTACATGAAAAGATTTCTTAATTTATATTTAAAGTGAATTATTTTATTGTAAAGTATCATGTGTTAAAATATCTGCAACTAATAAATTAGGACCTTATATAAAAAAATCGGGTGCACTTGTATTTCATTTTCATGCTAGATTTTAATCCACACAACAAGAATGGAAAAAGAACAATACAATCTTATACAAAAATCACAACTGTGTCACGTTTTTTAGGGACACAAAATAAAACAACGAAAATAATTATGACCCGCCTACGTCCTACGTCCATGATGTCAAAGTCAAAGTCAAAATATTCTTTATTCAATTAGGCCCAGCAACGAGCGCTTTTGAATCGTAAAAACTAAATAGCGAATGAGAAAAAAAAGCTACTTCCGGTTTTAACCCTACACCACTGCCTGAGAAGAATCCGGCAAGAAACACAGCGGGACTTTTTTTCAAATAATAGTTTTGTAACATCTTACAGCTAACATGCATTAATTAAAAATGAAACATAAATTTTATTGACTTAATATAAATACAGGTATAGTACGAGTACATTAACTAGAGATCAAGTCTCTAATAGTCTGAATAATTATATAAATGTAAGTAATGAATTTTGAGAAATGTATAATGTAAAGATATATTTTATGGTATAATTGGTAAACTGGGATTCTGCTAGATGTACTGTAGTTCACATCCTAGTTTAACTTGAAGATAATGAAGAATTCTTGTTTACAATTATTTTAATGAATATTATGACATAAGTAAGTAAGAAAACATGATGATGATAGGAATATTTTTAAAACATTTTCAAGTAAAAACCCTTCGTTGTTTGGTTACTCTTCCATCTTTATTAGGCGGGTATTTTCTTTTCATGAATTTTTATTCGCATTCGGCGTTCAAAGCAAACGGATAAAGATGGATTAAATTTAGGGTTCCCTTCAGAAAAAAGGTATAAACATACTTAAATAAATCGATAATTTAACAATAACTATGCAAAGTTTTTTTAAGGACAACTTATGCAGATTCAGCAGAAGCTAGCTTTAAACTATTCAAAAATTGTAATTTACGGGATCCGGCAGATTAATAGGTAAATTTATATATATTATAAACAAATGTTTTTAAAATAGAACAGTTTGACAGTTACTTACAGGATCACAAAAACGTCATATTAAATAAAATATGTCATACATCATAAGATAAGGAAGTCTCTACTGTAAGGAAAAGGGTTCTGTTTTCAAAATGACAGGCGTTTGTCCGTTCCTTGTAAATTATACAAACGTGTCATGTCAGTCCAAGTTTGTAGGTGGCCCATTAAGAAAAGGGCTTATTCGCATTGTTTAAGTGCCATCATTTTGCATGAAACTTGCGTGACTCGGGTGACCGTAACTATGGCAATAATAGACAGAAAAAAGTTGATTCACCCAGATAATAAAACAGAAATCTATCCATGATTTTGATCCTTCATATTTTGGCGAAGCTATCTTTATCCATGTTTATATAACAACCATTTTTTAAGCGTAAACGTCGTTCAAACTCATTAATAGATTAATCTTTTATCACTATTTTTAAAAGACTCTGTATACGACATTTTAAAACTGGGCCAACATTTTTACTTGAAACATACATTGCCACTTTAACCTTATTTGGCTCTATCTTTTATTTAAACGTCTTTACGACTCCTTGCTTTAAGAACCCAGTATCCATTACTATCTCTACGTCTCCCATCCCAAAAGTAATTCAAATAAGGACTCTACATCAAACAGAATAAGATTCAAAAGGAAAT
>JALPQI010009300.1:0-36485 GCA_025490895.1 Thaumatotibia leucotreta
GCAGAGATTTACAGACAATTCATCAATTAATCACTAACTACGAGGGCTGCCTTTTAAGGTCGTGTCGTTTGCCAACCTCCCGCGATTTAAAAAAAAAATAAACATATGGCATTTTCATCCTTTTGAATTTAGAACTCGAAAACAAAAAAATGTTTTCAAATTGGTCGAATAGTTTTATTACAGCGTCTATTTAAAGGTGACAAGTCGGTTGCAAAAATGGAAATAACTAAGGAAAATTTGCATGCGATTATTTTCTACAACTTTAAAAGGGGATTATCGCGACTTCAGTGTTTTGAGGAGATCACTTCTGTGTTTAGTGATGCAGCACCGTGTCTTAGGACTGTAGAACGCTGGTATTTACAATTTCAACGTGGGCAGTCTAGCCTCAGTGACAAGCCCCGTAAAGGTCGTCCAAAAACCGCCATGACGCAAGAGAATATCGAAGCCGTGCGGCAGCTACTCGAAGATCGTCATGTGACCTACCGTGAAATAGAGGCGTCCGTGGGCATTTCAGGGACCACTATCCAAAAAATCCTGCACGTAGAACTTGGCGTAAGAAAGTTGATCTCTCGTTGGATACCACATTTGCTTAGCGACGACCAAAAAGCTGCCCGTGTTAGTTGGTGTCGCAAAACTCTGCAGCGATTCAGCCGAGGCGAGTCAAAACATGTTTATGATATGGTTAGTGGTGACGAGTCTTGGGTATATGCTTACGATCCAGATTCTAAACAGCAGTCAACTGTTTGGGTCTTTCAGGATGAGCCAAAACCGACCAAAGACATACGCTCGCGGAGCACTTCAAAAAAAATGGTGGCCTCGTTTGTGGCAAAGGGTGGTCACGTCACCACTATTGTACTAGAAGATCGCAAGACGGTTACCGCTGACTCGTATACCACTGTTTGTTTGCCGCAAGTCATAACCGAATTACGAAAAAAACAACTCGACGCGTCGTATGATACTGCATCATGACAATGCAAGTTCGCACACCGCCCGCCAAACAAAGATGTTTTTGAGCGCCCAAAATGTGGAAATTTTAGGTGGGTACCTTACAGCCCTGACTTAAGCCCTAACAATTTTTTTACGTTCCCCAAAATTAAGCTAAGTCTTCGTGGTCAACGCTTCAGCTCACCTGAAGAAGCTGTTGACGCTTACAAATGGGCCATTTTGACTACCCCCACTTCGGAGTGGAATAAATGTTTTAAAAACTGGCTTGAACGCATGCAAAAGTGTATTAAACATCGCGGAGAATTCTTCGAAAAACAATAAATGGTAATAATCTATAAAATTGTCTATACTTATTTCAAACGACACAACTTAAAAGGCAACCCTCGTAAACATTATAAACAACTCTTTTTCTTGGTAAATGTTTTGTCATTTGTTGTGTCAACAGTACTTTCCGAATCTCCTGATTCCGGTTTGATAATGAGCATTTCTTTGAGCCTTTCAATGGCCGTGACTTCGGTGGCAACATTATTACGCGATTTCCGTGGGTATCTCATATTTTTTTAGGATATCTTGGTTGCTAACTGCGTCTACCAAGATATCCAAAAAATCATTTGATAAGGGATTCGTGTGACAAGGCTGCCACCGAAGTCACAGCGATCGAAACGCTCGGAGAAATGGCCTAATACAAGGTTCGCTTAAACTGACTGCAATTTCTACACGGTGCTCGCGAGCATTGCGAAAGATTTTAACTGTGCATTCTAGGCATCAAAATAAACATAAAATATTATGAGACCAAAAGTCAACTCCACCAAAAAAATAATTTTTTTTTTTTTTTAGTCTTTTTGAATACTTCTTAACATTTCCAGTACTTTTTATCATAACAACAATTTGTTTAAATTATTTATTTCAATTGTTTTTTTAGATACAGGTTATTTCGTCAAGTCTATTCGTATTTTTTGATTGTCAGGCAAAAGGTGTGGTAATATTAGAACACATTGTGGTGGCATTGTAATCATAAAGAAGTTAAATGACGAGTTACGTCGAAAAACTTATTTCGAAAAAAGGTTGATTATCTCTGAAACCAAGCCGAATCCAGGAAATATTATATAACATTAAAGACTCTAAATGTGGCCAGGAATCCAGCATTAAAATCTTTCGGAATGCTCACAAGCACCGTGTATAAACGGTGAGAGCACTTATTCATAGTTTAAGTGCAGAGATTTACAGACAATAGATCAATTAGTCACTCACTACATCTATAATCAACTCTTTTCTTGGTAAATGTTGTGTCAACACTCAACAGTACTTTCTAATCCCCATCCGGGTTGATAATACAATGTTCGTTTATCGCAATTTCTATACACGTATGGGGGCCCAGGCAGGATGGAGAGAATGAAACAGTGGTATCAGCAGTCAAATAATGAACATTTATTAAATTCACTCATCGTCTTATATACTATTTACAGATACATAATTTAGGTATAAGACAGGTATTCCGAAATAACACAACACGAATTTACCCGCGCCTAGCTCGCACTTCCTCGCGAGCGAGACGGCAACATCGGGTCTCTCACCCAACATCGCGAAGTGCAAACATCGGGTAGATGAGAATACAGCAACTTGCGAATACCCATCGTAGAAATTCTCATTAGCCGGATCGGCTGGAGTGCGGTGCGCTGTCTCGCTTTCTGTCTCGCTCTAACAGCATCGTAAATAGCGCGCGCAGTCGCCTCAGTTGTCTCCAGCCGTCGATGCGCACGCATGTCCCATACACGGCTATTTTAGTGATGTTAACTTGGTTTGTTTCCGTGACAGAGAGCACTTCGGGTCATGCAGTAGCGCGCCGTTACTGCTGCAGCCGGAGGGCGGGCCGGGCAGCGCGCGCGGCCTGCTGCGCTTCGCCGACTGGCCGTGCGCCGCCGCGCCCGTCGTTCAACCGCTCGCCATCGGTGAGTCCAGGGTTCAGCCGGACATAGACCATACCCGCCTCTACTGCTGCAGCTCCACCAGCCGCCAGACGACTGACACCAGCAGCTCTCTCTCTCGACCCAGCGGGGCCCTGCCCGGGTGCCCCCGCTGGGTCACCATTTTCTCTCCTCTCTAGCAGCAGACTCTCAACGACGAACCAGCTCTGCCGCTAGCGACGCGCCGACAGCCGCGCATCGAGCATCGAACACCAGCCACTCTCTCTCCATCTGTCTTCCTTTTCAGATCTCTCTCAGATCGAACTTTGTCTTGCCTTAACTTGCCTTTACCGCATCATCATCACCAAAATCATTTTTCTCTCTCGCCATGCCCATGGCAAATCTTCCTTCAACAGCCTCTCAACACCGTCCCCAAATGACGGTGCAACGACCGTCCCACCCTTGTGGGATGCGACCCGGCCACAGCTGCAGTAGCGGAAACGCGGGAACAGCCACACATACTCCAGGAGGAGTATCGTTTGTATATTCAGTTCTACTACTGCAGCCGGAGGGCAGCCGCTCGCCATCGGTGAGTCCAGGGTTCAGCCGGACATAGACCACACCCGCCTCTACTGCTGCAGCCGGAGGGCGGGCCGGGCAGCGCCCCTCTACATAGACAAGGTCCACCGTTGAGCGGACTGAAAAACTTCACCTTCCACCCTCAAAGATCGCTAAAAATACTGTTGCCTGTATCAATTACTGACTCCGCACTTCTGTAGTCACTCCGCCACTGATTCCATCTACTAAAACCGATAAGATTCTCCTATTAACTACCGATTGTGGCAATCTTTGGGGGAGGCCTATGTTCAGCAGTGGACGTCTTTCGGCTGATATGATGATGATGATGATTAACCACCAATGACTATTAATTTACCGATGCTCTAGAACCAGGAACCTACCGGTGGAAGATTCCGAGCTTTGGACGCAACGGGCGGAGTCAGTAATTGATAACATTTCATATTTTTTAGTGCTAGTTTTTATTATCTGTTTTGAAAGAACTCAATATTGCCGATTGCCAACTTGTCTAAGCATCCAGGTCGTAGACAACTTTTGGGCATCATTCTCTCAAAGACTACTATTTATTCTTACTTGTTACTAAAATCGACGCTTGGTTCATAAGAACAAATTTCTTTCTGTGCCATAGTTTTAGATTTCTCCGCATCAACCCATTTAGCTCGATCACCCAATATTGTTGAGACAATAAACCATATAATTATAAGAGTATTTTGCTCTTTGAATTAAATTTTATAATTAATTTCAGAGGTGGAGCGTATGTTCACCTGCGTGACGGTCCACTCCGGTCACGGCACCGGCTTCCCGTGGCGTGACGCTCTATGGTTCCTTCTGTCACCTGTCACCGTCTACAAGCTGACACTACTCCCCTCTGTCACCGTGGGTGACAATGCCAGCGAACTGGCGAATGTAATAGCTGAGCATTTGCAGGTTAGTTTACTATAGTAATGCGTACTGTTAGCGGAATTTGTCCACCTGACATCGGAGCGAGCTGTCAAAACGACCACCGCTGAACATGCATCTCCCAAAGATTGCCAGAATGGTCGGTCCTGCGTCACCCGCATCCAGCGGACTCCTGCGACCTTAACCAAGTCAACAGTCTACTTAAACAAACAATTGAGTCGGTTAACTTCAAACTCAGATAAATCCACTCTAACCACTTGAGAGATTATTGAAAAAAAGTGATAATTCGGTGATTTTAAATGCAGATTATTTCTATTATGGCTAAATCAATAAAAAATCGATACTGTCCGACAAATTCACCTTAAAAACAACCTAAATTAGTGTATTATTTTTAAAAACTACGAATTTTGATAGGATTTACCTTCATTTGATATAATCGTTTGTAATTCTATCTTTGAAAAAACTCAGTGAGGATTTATATAATTTTAGTTAACATACTTGGATTTATCAAGATTTGAAAAAATTACGACGCAGTATTGATACTGACTGTTAGTCATGTTGGACAAATTTCTTTCGCCGATTGGCTTTGATGGACTCGCCTTCATTTGAAATAAACTGTCATATGGATTTACCCGATTCTGATAAAATATTGTGATTTTAACTTTATTTTTCTCAAAAACTACACGAAATTATACTCATGAAATAGAAACAGAGCCATTTTCTTAAGCTTTTAATATATATATAAATCTTATAATATGTCAGAAATGGATTTACCCAAGTTTGAAGTTAATCGACTCAATTTAAACAACTAAAACCAAACAAAAGCTTGACAAGTAACCCGTAAATAAAACGTCATTACGTATCGTTAATTCATGAAACATCTCGCTTATAGATAGAAGCAACAGACATCGAGTACTCCGCCCTCTGCCAGCCTCGCAGCCCGCGATCCGCTCCCGCCTCCGCTCCCGCCCCCGCGGCCGCTCGTGGAGAACTGGCGCGACGCGCGCAGCAAGTGAAAGAAGTGTTACCGCGAGTCCCGCTCAAAGACATCATGAGAGATCTCGGTGAGTATTATCGCCCTTATGGATATAAATATGCATCGAATACTCCGCATTATTACAGCTTCGTATTCTGCGTTCCGCTCCCGCGACCGCTCGTAACAAACGAAAAGTGTTGCCGCGGGTCCCGCTCAAAAACATCATGAGAGATCTCGGTGAGTATATCATCCTTACAGATAGAAACAGATATTGAGTACTTTGCCCTATGCCAGCCCCCTAACCCGCGTTCCGCTCCAGAACTCGCAACCGCTCGTAGCAATGAAAGGTGTTGCGGCGAATCCCACTGTAAGACGTCATTACAGATCTCGGTAGATATGTCCTTACAGCTACGAACAAATAAAACATGGAAGCCGCACGCCATTCTAAATTGCCTTTTAAAAACGGTTCTGAATTTTAGTTGACAAATGTCACCCACTGTTCAATGCATCACGATATAGAATTTTCATTTCAACCAATAAAAACTTAAACCGCCATTTAAAAATAGTTGTGATTGGTCCATCAAAGTTTTGATTGGCCATTTTCTATAAACATTCGTCAAAGATGTTGCGCCGGAATATGCGCGGTGTTAAGAAAAGCACTATGTCCTGCCCATCTTAGCACAATTGAACAATTGTATTTGGGGGCATTTTTGAGCTGGCGTTAGACGTCCATGTTATATATGGTCGCAGCCTTACAGATAGAAACAGGCATCGACTACTCCCTTCAAAACATATTGTAAACCACATAAAATAGTCGATTATCGTTAAAAAATTCTCCGAAATATTTGAAGTGGCGGGAATTGCTTATTTAATGTATTATGTTCGGACACAAATATCCATTTTTAGGGTGAGGCTCCACAGACGCAAAGAGAAGCGAAGCTGTGGGAGCTCGGACAATAAGACCGCATCATAGTGTTCCGAATTCGAATTTAAAGAATGTAATTGGTTAATTTTGCACAGCACCGCTCCGCTCCGCGTCAATGGAACCACACCCTTACTCTCATTTACTATTTTAATCTACGTTTCGCTCCGAAACGCAAATGCAAAATTATAATCACATGGTTTTTGAACGGGCCCAGATATATGAAAAATACAATTCTTTGGACAGTCGACGTCAACGATATCTTAACGGTATAGGTGCCTAAAATATATTTTCACACCACTGTACAGTTTCTAAATAAAAGCCACTTGTAATTGAAATACACATTTGCTTTATTTACTGTACCAAACTTATATTTCTGATTTAACTATTCAACAAACACGTATTTGCACTCGGTCGCCGATATGCAATAATCAATCTGTCAAAATGACATCTACTAGAGATGTCCAAATTGTACAATACTAGGGGTGAGAACTCTACAATCTCTTTCTTTCTTTATAGACAAAAAAATATATATTTTAACAATATAACTTAGCATGCAAGTGCCTGTAATTATATTAGAATTATTACACATTAAACACAACTATGTTGTTGATAGGCACTGCAAATGTAAAAGTTAATGACAATATTAGAACATTTATGTGTAACATAATAGCATGAACTCAAAAGTCATTAAGATGAATTTACCTTATAGATAACCCTTGGCATCATTGATAACACTTACATTTCAATACGTACTGAATTTACCAGTATGTCCTATGGGTGATTACAATTCTTATTCACAACCCTTGGCATCATTGAAAACAGTGTTACATTTCAATACATACTAAATGATCAGTAAGTCCTACGGGTATCTACAATAATTAACAATTTATTTGTTAATGCATTCCAAAATGAGACTAAGAACAAAATCTCGATATCTAACTGGAGCCTGTCTCTGTCGTTTAGGTAGATCTCGAGTATTATTGTCATCTATGTCTGTGTTATTTGTCATGTCAGGAAAGGTTTCATGTATCTCATCTGGTCCACTATCATTTGTCACATCCAACTGGTTTTCTTTCTTGTTACTGGTTTCTATTTTTCTTCCTATAGGATCTGTTGTTCCACTTTTGCCGAATCTGCTCAAGTCTCTATTCTTTACAGGCTGAAACTGTGAAGAATTCCTTCTTATTATTTTTCCTTCAGGAGATTGAACTGCTACTGAATTCCCAGTTTTCCAGAGTACAGTATGTTCTGATGGGGAGAAAGTAGTGCTTAATTTGTTCTCCTTTCTTTGTTTAACCAAAACTTTGTCTCCAGGTTGAATTTCAGATTCTTTGGCATGTCTTCTTTTGTCAGCATATTGCTTGAACTTATCCTTTTTTAATCGATCCTTGTCACGCATTTCTTCATCATCTATGGTAATGTCATAAGTCAGTTCTGGTAGTTTAGTCTTTATGTTCCTTCCTCGAAATACATTTCCAGGGGGTAATCCAGTGGTACTGTGTGGAGTGGAACGGTAGGCTGACAGGTATGTCAGTAGCTCCTTTTTCCAGTCTTGCTTTAAACCTTGAGCAATTCGCAGTCTTCTTAATATGTTTTTGTTCTGTCTCTCCACTTCTCCATTAGCCTGTGGCCACAATGGGGTAGTATGTCTTAAACGAATTCCATTGATTTCAAGAAATTCCTTAAACCTCTGATCAATAAAAGCGGGACCATTATCACAAACTATTTCATCCATTATTCCCTCTCGACATATTATCTTTTCTAATGTTTGTATTGTTACTTCCGCAGTCTGCTGTCTTAGTATTTCCACCTCAAAGTATCGGCTGTAGTAATCAATAATACAGAGTAGATAATGTCCTGAAGGTAATGGTCCAAGATAGTCTATTCCAACCAGTTGCCATACTTTAGTAGGTAATGCAGTGGGCTTTATAGGTTCTGGGACAGCTCCGCGTCCGACCAATCGACATCCTTCACATGTGTCACACCTGTATTCTATGTCTCGGTCCATGCCTTTCCACCATACCTTGCATCTCAGCTTAGCTTTCATAGAATTGGTAGCAAGATGCCCTTCATGTCCTATTTCTAATATCCATGGCACCAACTGTTTCGGTATGATCAGCCTAGTTCCTCTGAGAATGATATCATCCACAGTGCATAGCTCATCCTTCATAAGTTCATATGATCTTAGTTCTTTCGGCCAAATGTCTCTTTCTATAGCATCTTTAAGACTCAGTAACTCCTCATCTTGTAATGTAGCTTCTCTTACTTTATCTATTGTAATAGCTTTCACAGAAGATTCCACTAAGGCCAAAATCAGTTTATCTTCTTCATCTTCTGTACTTGCTGGTGAAGACTTGATACTGGTATCTAGCAACCTAGAAGCTGCATCTGCAATATTACTCTTACCAGGTTTGTAAACAACTTTAAATGTAAATGGTTGCAGTCTTAAAACCCAACGCTGAATACGAGCACTTGGTTTTGAGTTGGATGAATAGATGATCTCTAACGGCTTGTGATCTGATATGATTTTGAACTCTCTGCCTATCAAATACATATACAAGCTTTCACAAGACCATACAATTGCCAGAGCCTCCTTCTCAGTTTGAGAGTATCTTTGCTCAGTTGGGGATAAAGCTTTACTAATATACTTTATGACAATCGGCTGCTTCACATTTCTAATATTTTGGTTTTGTATCAGTACAGCCGCTATGCCTATAGGACTGGCGTCAGTAATTAGAATAGTTTCTGCATCTTTATCGTAAAATCCCAGTGCTGGCGCTGAAGATATAAGTGTCTTCAGTTTAGCAAAAGCTGTCTCATGTTCTTCATGCCAAATAAAATCAGTATCCTTTTTAGTGAGTTCTCGTAGAGGTCCAGTGATTGTGCTGAAATTAGGTATAAACCTAGCACTAAAATTAACAAGTCCCAAAAAGCTCCTTACTTCTGCTTTATTTTGTGGTGCTCTGAAATTTTGTACAACCTGCTGATTCGATACTGTTGGTCTTATACCTTCAGCTGAAATGTGATGTCCCAAGAAAGTAATTTCAGTAACTCCAAATGAACATTTCCTTTCATTAAGCGTCAAACCACTGTCACATAATCGGTTGAGGACTAGCCTCAGTCTGGCATCATGTTCTTCTCTAGTCCGTCCTCCAACACGAATGTCGTCTTGACTGTTTGCTACACCCTCTATATCTTGTAATAAGTGTGCGATTACTCTTTGAAACATCTCACTGGCACATCTGACACCAAAGAACAGTCGTTTGTATCTGAAGAGACCAAGGCTGCAGCTAAATACTGTAATTATTCTAGAATCTTCATCCAGTTCTAGCTGATGGTATCCTGATTTGAGATCAATGGTTGAAAAGTACTTACATCCATTCAGGTCTGCTAAAAGCTCTTCAAACGTTGGTAGAGGTACTCTTTCTCTCATTACCGCTTCATTGGCTTTCCTCATGTCCACTACTAGTCTGTATTGACCTTCTTCCTTTTTCTTGACGATGTGGGATGGTGAAACACAGGGAGTAGGTCCAGTCACAGGTTCTATAATGTCATTATCTAATAGTTCTTTAATTAGATTTTGTTCTATGTCCCTAATATGAAAAGGTTGCCTTCTGATAGGTTGTGCAATTAGTTTAACCTTAGGATCAATTGGAATTGATAATTTGAAGTCTTTAAGTTTCCCTATTCCGTTAAAAACATTTGGGTACTCATTTAAAACCGTTTCTTTCGTTATAGCGTCTGAGGCCATATAATTAATTTCAGCTGGTCCTAATCTTAACAACCCTAAAAGAATAGAAGTCTTCTTACTTAATAGAGAAGGGCCACAGCCATTAAACACAAGAATATCTGCATTTACATTCTTATTACTGTCCGGAGAAAATAACACAGTCTTAAAAATACCCAAGTTTGGAACTTCTGATCCACCATAAGTATAATATTTTTGGGAGGTTGTATCATACAGTTTACATGATAATCCGGACTTTAAGAGCTTTTTAAATGTATGCTTATCAATAATATTTATTGATGCACCAGAATCAATAATAAAAGGTAAACTTACATGATTACCAACTTGTATATTGAACTTATCGTCCTTACCACTTTCCACGGCATACACAGAATTTACACTTTTGGATGAATTATTGTCACATTCACTTTCACAGTCTGATTCATTTGAATCCTCGGAACAAGATTCTACAACATATTTCACAATCTTCTTTTTCTTGTGGCTGTCTTTCTTGACTTTTGTTTTACAACATTTAGCGAAATGTCCCTTAATCCCACATTTGTTACATTTCTCATTTGTCGCAGCACACTCACTACTTCTAGCAACATGTCCCCTCCGTCCACACCTATAGCACTCAATGCCATTTATTTTATTGATACTGATGTCTGATTCCTTCTGCCCTGCCATGCCTTGAACGGCTTTCTCCAATTCATATAATCTGGATATTTCTAAGATCTTACTTATTGTGAGCTCTTTACCTTTCTTTAAAAACTTTAATTTCAATGTCAAATCCGTGCACTTTTCTATAATTTGGTCTATTATGTATTCTTCTTTCTTAGCAAATTCGCAGAATTTTGCTTGTTCTCTTAACTTTATAATGAATTGCTCCATTGTTTCATTATCGGCTTTCGAAATGTTTCGGAACTTTTGTCTTTCGTAGTTAATATTCACCTCGGGTTCAAAGTACGAATCTAACCTGTTAACACATTTTTCGTATTCGGTGCCGCCGTCCACTGGTTCTTCTCTTATATTTTCATATATCTCTTGGACCTCTGCCCCAGCCTGATGAAGCAGTCTTGCTACTTTTTGCTTGTCACTCAGCCCAACCTGACTGTCTATGTAATATTGGAAATTTCTTTTCCATAATCTCCACCTTTGTGGAAGCGTGCCTGCCTCCGTGTATGGGTCAAATTTGGGTCCCGAAGACCCGGCTGCGTAGTCTTGCAACATATTTTATTTGTTACCGCGTGTCTTCGAAGTGTGCGATGTATTATAATCCACCTCAATCATCAACACACCGTTGCATCTCGTCGCCAAAATCACTGTACAGTTTCTAAATAAAAGCCACTTGTAATTGAAATACACATTTGCTTTATTTACTGTACCAAACTTATATTTCTGATTTAACTATTCAACAAACACGTATTTGCACTCGCTCGCCGATATGCAATAATCAATCTGTCAAAATGACATCTACTAGAGATGTCCAAATTGTACAATACTAGGGGTGAGAACTCTACAACCACCTATTCGAATACGGGCCTTTTCTTTCCCTGCTGGAAAGGATCAAAGTGGCACTTTTCTGTTCAAGGATTTTCTATTGCCAGACTAAAAAATTACAATGAAATATGAAAATAAACAGTACGTTCATAATTGATAAAAAAATGATAAAAACTATGATTTGTGTTTAGTTAAAAATATCCGTTATTCGGATATTTAGAGGTTATACTATCCGAATATTTTGGATGTTAATCTTGGCGGATATCCAGATAATCCGAATAATAGATTATTCGGATTGCTAACCCTAAGCGTGATGTCATGAGACATTTCAAATGGATATCTTTGTAATATGCCGATTAGGTATGTAAAAATGAAAGAATACGTGATCAACATTTTTTCACAACACCTATTCGAATACGGGCCTTTTCTTCCCTGCTGGGAGGGATCAAAGTGGCACTTTTCTGTCCAAGGACTTTCTATTGCCAGACTAAAAAATTACAATGAAATATGAAAATAAACAGTACGTTCATAATTGATAAAAAATTCTTCAGAATCCATTATTTGCATAAATATGAAATATGTGATCTGATATATCTTTTATTTTTCTCATAGGTGGTGTAGGAATAATTGCTTACTCGTGAACCTTTTCAATAAAACATCCCACTTTGTTCACCATTAGGGGGATTAGGCAAATAATTTGTATAAAGTTTAAAATATAGGTAAAATATTCATTCGCGTCGAAATGTAAAAAACAAAATTCACATGCCATCTTTATGCTATTTTGTTTTTTTTTGTACGATAAAAAGTCAACAACTTTCTGCATTTTGTAGTGTATAATAATAAATATAACTTTTCTTTCTTTCAGCCATCACTCGCAGCGTAGACGTGACAGTGACCAACTTCCTAGAAGGGGTGACCCCCTACACGCCCGAGCCCCTTTCAACCCCTCCAGGCCCCTCGACCCCCCCGGCCGGCCCCTCGACCCCCGGCGCGACCCCAAGGTACATCACCCCGACCCCACAGGCCCCCTTCCCAAAAAGCGCGAAGGAACGACAACTAAGTTTCCAGGAACGGAAGGCCCAGATGATCGCCGAAGCCCGACGGAGGTATATAGAGAAACATGGGCTCAATCTGTCTGTGACCGGCTAACGTTAGTCTTTTATTGTCGGCAAATTCTGCGAAACGGTGTTAGGAATAAAGGGTTGAAGAGATCTCTGCGGGAATGGAATTTACTTACGGAGGCGTTAGTTGGAGCGAAGAAATTAATGATTGGAAATTAAAAGCGGATCTTGCCTTTTTTTCTAACGTTGATAGATTTGATTTATTTTATTAGTTACTTTGGGACGTTTTGCTATCAAACGGTATCTATAAACTGTTTATATCCTTGATAAGAACAGCTTGAAAGTAGATCGAACCCATTTTGACCGCCTGTCGTGTGGCAGTAAATAAACGAGTCACGATTCCTCTATTTGATATAATTTTTTCATTGTTAATACATTCACTGCGGTAGGGTCTTTCGACCCCTTAACAGTATGATTAATTATTATAACGTGTTAATCTAATAGTTTTCAAAAATATTGTGCTCAAATGAGTTAATGATAACAAAAAACACGATTGTTTCCATTTTGTTATGAAAATCATATAATCATACAAATATATGGGTATCATAACATAACACAGAAATTTAATGTGACGTTAAGCTTTGTTTTCACTAAAATCCTTAACTCTGTATATTTTTTTTTGTTTAATCATTCGCTTTTGCAGTTAGCTTAACTCGCAAATAGCAATATTGTGTAAGGGGCCGATCGACCCCCTACTGCAGTGAACGTGTAAGGAAACAGCTATTGACTGATCAAAAATGAAGCTTTCTTTGTGCTTAATCCTTAATATTGTGATACTTTACGTCGTACATTTCTTGTAATCGGTAAAACACCAATAGGTTACGATAGAATTTAAATTCCCAAGTAGTTTTGCATAGTGTTCTTAGAATATAATACGTAAATGCCAATGAGAAATATATTACCACATAAAACAATTTTTGTTTCCACTTTTTGACCATCATTGTCCATTTATTGTAACATTTTTTGTTGTTTGGAAGTTATTTTTTAAACAGATGATGGTTTAAAGGTTAAATAAAAATGGAGTGCATACTGTACTCATTGCTTTCATTATCGTAATATATTCCTTAATCATTTTTAAGTTTAATTTCGTTCGATTCCTTATTACTATTCATCAATGACTCGGCTCGCATGAGAATTGAGATTGTAAATAATAGGTCTAGATTACTACTAATATAATTATAATCAGGATCATGTGTACCTAATACAATTTGTAACCTAACTGCAACTTTAATACACAGTTGTTATTGTTTATAAACTTGAATGTACAGAAATTATGATTATGAAAATTCCGTCTTGAAATGAATAAGAATTAAATATTGTTCAAATTTTATGTTATACTATAAATTTTACTCTCTGTTAAGAGATTAAACTGAAATTAAATTAGATGACGGAACGATAAAATGGCCACATTTTACGTCTCAAATCAACGCACTTGAAAAGCGGGCTCGAAACTGAAACGTTAACATGTGGTCATATTATCTCGTTATTGTACTGTACCTTGATTTACACGAGTTATATAAATAAATAGGATTTTTCCTACTGTTTGTCTTAATCGATAACCCAATTTTAAATATTTCCACTGTTCTATGACTTGGGCAGATTTCATGGTCTAAAATTTGGCTATTTTACACTTTTATCTTTTTATTTTCTCCTCAGTTTACTCAGTCTTGCCTGAATGCTTAGAAACGTTTTAATGTAAATTATTTATAATCTTTTACACTGTTAACTGACCATTATTAAATTTAAAAGCTCTGTTGACTTTATCTAACAAACAATGTTGAAATAACGGATGGTGGCGATTATAAACGGTAGACTTGACAAATTTATGAGTGTCTATTATTTACTTTCAATAAACTGCCTATACAGTCGTCAGTTAATAGTATTTTCGTTGACTATGTAATATACGTTAAGTAAATTTCGGTTTTACTGTACTTTTTCATCATATTCGAATATAATCGAACTTAAATAGTATTGAGTAATGATTCCATTTAAAATAAATATTTTTATGAGAGATATAAATGTTAGCTTTAGTATAACATGTGCCTAAAATGTTAAAGTAATGTTCACTGGCCTAATAACGTCCCGTGGAGAGGCTTTAGAGTAAATCATTATACATAAGTTAAGTATCTTCATGTATTCAAAATCCTTGGCAGTGTTGTCTTTAGTATTTTCATTTTGTAAATAATTATGTATTAATGTACTGTGAACAAATTCATAAATGGATACGAAGTCCTTATTTCCAAATGTCAGATTTTAACTGCAATACGTTTCTTTATGAAAAAAATTGTCCATGAGATTATCGAAAAAGGTTAGGATAGTACGTTACACAAAAATATAATATTTTTAGTGCGTAAATTCGCTACTTGACGTAATAGTAGACAGTATAAATTTATATCCTTTCAAATCGTTTTGAATATTACTTCATTATACATAATATATTACACTGCCAAGAAAATTTATAAACCGAAGTATATACATGCTCTTCATTAAATTGCGCTATGTACAACTGTTGACATTACAATACTTACAACTTTACTTTTTACTCCATTATAATCTGGCTATAAAAATAGGTAAAATACGTGTTTTGAACCATGTTGTGTACGTACTTTAGTATCTCATAGCGTAGCCATTTATCATAGCTGTTCAAGTTTATAAGATGACAAATAAAATAGTTTTGTTCAGTAAAACACGTTTTATTTCGATTACTTAATTATTTAATACATTGTTCCTTAATGTAACATTGAAATAGTTTTTACATTCACGTTTTGCATATAAATATGTAAATAATTATTATGTTGACACATTCATGAACCTTAATTAAAGTACAAGTGGATTTGTACAAGTAAACACTATTCGGTGATTTTGCGGTCGACTTTTGTTTCTTCATCCTATATTATGATAATTTCACACAGTTTGTACACAATGACTAGCAGTAAATGCTAAATTCATTGAAACTTAATATTTTGTTGTCGATAATATCAATAATTATCGTCATTTGCTGTCTTGAAGCTTTCCACACGTCGGTTTTGAGAATTTTCTTCTATCTCATAGGACTTGTCTCGTTGTAAGTACTACGACCCGATGTTGCGCTATTTTTCTATGATGATTAATTGAAATTCACTCGTTTGCTTTATCGTCGCTTTATTGATAATTCTCGACGAATCTGCTTACTTCACCTTCTAGTGCATTTGACGAGAACGTCGGGTACGTGACGCCGTCCTTGACGTATATCTAAGAAAGTTAGGAATATTTTTTTTGGTTTATCTTAAATTTATACCTGGATCTTTGTATTTATAGAGAATTCTCGCACTTTTCATATATTTATACGGTAGCTGTCGTAGCCGTCACGTTTCCAAAGTAGACTTTCTCCAAATACTCTACACATTTTGGTTATCCTTAGATACCAAATCTCGCTGGAGTTCTCCTCGGTGTACTAAGACCTGGAGTGGCGATCTCTTGCTTGATGGGAACGTCTTGGTCTTTCAGTTTTCTGTCTTCGGCCATTTTGAGTTCGGCGGCTTTCATCTCTTCTTCCATTCGTTGGAGGTGGACTGCGGCTTCTTTGCGCTTGTCGCGGTTTGATCTGAAATGTTGGAAAATTGTTTTAATGTGAGCGGTAGAGGAACATTAAGGACCCGGGTAAGATCGGACTATTTTTCGGTGAGTTGAAAGGATGTCACAAAAAAAATCATAAATTTATTCTCACTAACTTTTAGCTGCAGATGTGTAATGTATGTGATAAAAAAGAAATCAAGCTTTCAATATAAAATTTGATACCGCTCAGCCAGATAGCTTAGGAGTAATCGACACCCAAACTAGCACTATTTTTTTTTCAAGACACCATACCCAAAAACCTTCTTGGCTTAAGATCGGACTAGTGTATAATTTCAACTCTAAAGTAAGGAGAACAAGGTGCATAGCTTCCTGTTAAAGATCGGATCTCCAAAAAATCTCGAAAAAATGCACTTTTTTTTAAACGTTCGTAGCTCACGACTGATGCGGCTGAGCGGTTGCTGCATACTAGCGATAGGGGCGACGTGAAATGGGGTCATGCATAATATACCCAGTGAAAAAATACTAATATTTTAGTTATCTTAATTCGTTATTAATTATACTTTGTAAGGGGTCGAAAGGCCCCCTACCGCAGTAAACGTGTTTTAACACCTTCGCTGCGGCAATTAGCTTAACTCATAATTGACCATACTTTGTAAGGAGTCGAAAGACCCCCTACCGCATTGAACGTATTAATAAGGTGTTAATATATCCTCCTGCCGCCCAGACAATAAAATTTGCCAGTGAATTTTGAATTAGGTAGTAGTGTAAGAAATAGAATAGAAATTCTTTTGTTTGAGAAGACCTTCTAATAGGTCTCTGGGCAGGAGGCTATAACTGTCAAAAGTTAATTTTTAGAAATCAACAGCTATAGCGGAAGCCCTGTATATTGGTCCTGATTTTAGAAATCGGCAACGGCAAAGCTGTATATTGGTCCTGAATAAATGGTTCGATACTTGTGATTGTATTAGTTACTCACTTGCCAGTCTCCTTGACGGAGAAGAACATTGGTCCAAGCTCCGCTAACCAGCGACCGTCTACCGCCGTCACGCAGTGCATGTATTCCTGCGAATATAACAATCAATTACAGGTGTAGTGAGAAATAGGCTACTTGACTCATATCAAATTTAGTGCAAAAAAATATTATTTACTGTAGTATTTATTGAAAAGATCAATATTTTTCGATTACGGTGTATTAAAAGTGTTTGATGGGTACATATTTTTTATTGAAAAATTTGTTTTATTTTTTTTAATTTCGTTCTCGGTGTCGGCCATGATATGACGTCATAGGATCTTAAACTAACTTCATGTCAAACCTTATACGAGTGAAATTAGCCATGGACATATAGGTATGTTGCTTTGCTGTGACATTGAAATAACGTAAGCGACATGTCAAATGTTTGTTTTCGGTTTGAGTGACGTCACACCACAGATAATCCAAGCATTAACATGGCTAGTATCGTTTTCGCGCGGTAACGAAAGTTTAAATTTTAAGTTATAATTTTGCGGTTTTCTAGGTCGTGAAAAAATATATTTATATTTTTTTTCCGTTAATCTGATATTGATTAATAATATACGACAAACTTTAAAAATGGGTCAAGTAGCCTATTACTTGCCTTCGGAAACGTTCGTAAACACATGCTGTTTCAGGCAGTGTCACCGAGTCTGACTGAAGTAGCATGGCAGCTATTACTGTCAGTCTCAGTGAGATAGACTGAAACAGCATGACGTTGACGAACGTTTCCGAAGGCAAGTCATTTCTCACTACATCTGTACACTTGTGCAATGTGGAAGCATTTGCTTTCCGTTAACATTTTAACCAAACAAACCAAACCTGGTATGACGGCAGTAAGAATACATTTGTCACCACCCCGACTCCTACGGGTGTCGTAAGAGTGAACTAAGGGATTGAAGTGTCACTGACCATTCTTTGATAAAAGATTGATGATGGGCAGCAGCGTCATCATAGTGGGCACATGACTGCGATCGCTATATAATCCGCTTGCCCAGCGTGGTGATGGGCATTTACCTCCTAATGCGTTTATACGCATAGTTAATAGGAGAGGCCTACGTCCAGCAGTAGACTATCATAGTCTCATGATGATGATGATCAATTGTAGTTTTGAAAATAAAGATATAAAAAAAATATAGTAACAAATTATTTGATTTTAATTCACATTGAATTAGAGTTGTAAATGAAAGTGGAAACTTCTATCGATTTTTCCGAAAAAATCCGAAAGAAACGAGTTTTTTAGAAAGAAACGGGATTTAATCCGGAAATTCTAATCCCACCTTGAACGTCGGTGAACTAGGTTTCTTCTCGTACGTCCAGCAGTAGTGAGATACTGACTTTGGTGGTCATCATGAGCTCGTGATAGACGACGTAGTTGGGCGAGTCTAAGCGAGGAGATGATTAAGGGATCGAAGTACGCTTGCCCAGCGTGGTGATTATGGGCATTTTTCTGCCATGTTTCATAGGAGAATTCTACATCCAACACTGGACCGGGAAAGACAGATGAAGAACTAACCTTGGTGGTCATCATGAGCTCGTGGTAGACCACGTAGTCGGGGGAGTCTCCGAGGCCGAACAGTGCAGAGGTGGGATGCAGGTGGCACGGCATGCATACAGGACAAGTCTACGTCCACCAGTGGACTACTGACCTTGGTGGTCATCATGAGCTCGTGGTAGACCACGTAGTCGGGGGAGTCTCCGAGGCCGAACAGTGCAGAGGTGGGATGCAGGTGGCACGGCATGCATACAGGACAAGTCTACGTCCACCAGTGGGCTACTGACCTTGGTGGTCATCATGAGCTCGTGGTAGACCACGTAGTCGGGGGAGTCTCCGAGGCCGAACAGGGCAGAGGTGGGATGCAGGTGGCACGGCATGCATACAGGACAAGTCTACGTCCACCAGTGGGCTACCGACCTTGGTGGTCATCATGAGCTCGTGGTAGACCACGTAGTCGGGGGAGTCTCCGAGGCCGAACAGTGCAGAGGTGGGATGCAGGTGGCACGGCATGCATACAGGACAAGTCTACGTCCACCAGTGGGCTACTGACCTTGGTGGTCATCATGAGCTCGTGGTAGACCACGTAGTCGGGGGAGTCTCCGAGGCCGAACAGTGCAGAGGTGGGATGCAGGTGGCACGGCATGCATACAGGACAAGTCTACGTCCACCAGTGGACTACTGACCTTGGTGGTCATCATGAGCTCGTGGTAGACCACGTAGTCGGGGGAGTCTCCGAGGCCGAACAGTGCAGAGGTGGGATGCAGGTGGCACGGCATGCATACAGGACAAGTCTACGTCCACCAGTGGACTGACCTTGTTGGTCATCATGAGCTCGTGGTAGACCACGTAGTCGGGGGAGTCTCCGAGGCCGAACAGTGCAGAGGTGGGATGCAGGTGGCACGGCATGCATACAGGACAAGTCTACGTCCACCAGTGGACTACTGACCTTGGTGGTCATCATGAGCTCGTGGTAGACCACGTAGTCGGGGGAGTCTCCGAGGCCGAACAGTGCAGAGGTGGGATGCAGGTGGCACGGCATGCATACAGGACAAGTCTACGTCCACCAGTGGACTGACCTTGGTGGTCATCATGAGCTCGTGGTAGACCACGTAGTCGGGGGAGTCTCCGAGGCCGAACAGTGCAGAGGTGGGATGCAGGTGGCACGGCATGCATACAGGACAAGTCTACGTCCACCAGTGGACTGACCTTGGTGGTCATCATGAGCTCGTGGTAGACCACGTAGTCGGGGGAGTCTCCGAGGCCGAACAGTGCAGAGGTGGGATGCAGGTGGCACGGCATGCATACAGGACAAGTCTACGTCCACCAGTGGACTGACCTTGGTGGTCATCATGAGCTCGTGGTAGACGACGTAGTCGAGTGAGTCTTCAAGGCTGTAAGAGTCAACTCTATTTGAAGTGACTCTTCATTTATTGAAGGTTTATGATGGGCAGCAGGATATACTACTGTGATTTCCAACCTGCTTGGCCAGCGTGGTGATTATGGGTATTTGGGTTCCATACAGGAGAAGTCTAAGTCCAGAAGTGGATTGAGATACCTTGGTGAGAAGTACGCTTGCCCAGCGTGGTCATTATGGGCATTTTTCTGCCATGTTTCATAGGAGAATTCTACGTCCAACACTGGACCGGGAAAGACAGATGAGGAACTAACCTTGGTGGTCATCATGAGCTCGTGGTAGACCACGTAGTCGGGGGAGTCTCCGAGGCCGAACAGTGCAGAGGTGGGATGCAGGTGGCACGGCATGCATACAGGACAAGTCTACGTCCACCAGTGGACTACTGACCTTGGTGGTCATCATGAGCTCGTGGTAGACGACGTAGTCGAGTGAGTCTTCAAGGCTGTAAGAGTCAACTCTATTTGAAGTGACTCTTCATTTATTGAAGGTTTATGATGGGCAGCAGGATATACTACTGCGACTTCCAACCTGCTTGGCCAGCGTGGTGATTATGGGTATTTGGGTTCCATACAGGAGAAGTCTAAGTCCAGAAGTGGATTGAGATATAGGTAAAAAACTTAAGTAAGTCACCTGTTGTATGTAGTAGTGACATATTCAAATAGACAATACATGTTTAAAATGCGAACACAAACAAAACAAATGCCTATATGGATAGATTACAACCACATACAACAGGAGCTTTTCTTAACTTTTTCACCTATACCTTGGTGAGAAGTACGCTTGCCCAGCGTGGTCATTATGGGCATTTTTCTGCCATGTTTCATAGGAGAATTCTATGTCCAACACTGGACCGGGAAAGACAGACGAGGAACTAACCTTGGTGGTCATCATGAGCTCGTGGTAGACCACGTAGTCGGGGGAGTCTCCGAGGCCGAACAGTGCAGAGGTGGGATGCAGGTGGCACGGCATGCATACAGGACAAGTCTACGTCCACCGGTGGACTACTGACCTTGGTGGTCATCATGAGCTCGTGGTAGACCACGTAGTCGGGGGAGTCTCCGAGGCCGAACAACGCGGAGGTGGGATGCAGGTGGCACGGCATGCCGGTGCGAGAGTTCACGTACTCGCCGATGCCCTTCAGACGAGCCGCTTGTTGGAAGTACGCTGGGAACCATACAATTATTAGCAGACATGGATATAGAATATGAATATGGATTTGACAACGTAATAATAATAGCAAGAACGAAAGGGATGGTCTTATGAAACTTTTTACTAGTGGAAGTGAAAAGGAACGATAATCGTCCGTCCTTATCACTGTGCCACTATTTTTTGTGTGTGTGGCACGTAGATGCTAAATCTACGTGCCAGACAAATGCGTTGAATACGTCACTATACGTAGTATCTTCTTAGTAGTCTGTGACTATGTCTATCCCTCTTAGTGGCACACTATGTGCGACCCCTCGTTAGCAGAGATCGGACAAATGTGCGTCATTGTTCGCAATAATGTGGACATGACTTCAAAGTTGTACGAATAATTCTACCCTTTGACCTAGTCGGCCATAGACGACAACGGAAAACCGTGACTATAGCCAATGACGGCACTAGCCGACAGCTACGATAATGCAGTGGGAAATTACGCGGGACGCCGTAAAGTTCAAATTCGCTTAAAAAATCGTGAATGCGTGGCGTCTGGAGGTCGGCATATTGCTTCGCTGCTTGGCGATCACAAGGTTAATCAATAATCATTTAAAAAAAATACCTATTTCACACTAGTACTATAAAAACCATTGTAAATCTTCGAAAGCATTTCAATAAATCTTTATTTAATTATTAATTTAATCAACTTTGGAGGCATGTCCATATTATTGTGAACAATGACGAACATTTGTCCGATCGCTGGTTTTTAGTAGCATATTTACGATCGAATAATTTATGTGCAGATGTAATGAACAATATTTATCCTTGTATTTTCACGTTTCCGTAATTTTTCTTTGTCTCAATTAGCTTCAGTGCCATGGATTTAACAGTATTCAATGACGTGCATTGGAAATAAAGCAGATGCATATCCGCACAGTATCCGTCCCACAGGACTCTAAAGGCACTCGACACCTGCATGATGCCCTTGAATTGCTATTCTTCATACATTTCATTTTACTACGACTAGATACTTATCAAAGCAGATGCATTTCCCAACGGTGTCCCAGTGGAATCCACAGGACTAAAGCAGAAATCGAAACTCAGAGTAGCATGTCCTTGAGTTGCCGATCTTTCTACCTTACTTTACTACTACTAATTAGGTACAAAAGCCATTCCGCGTAGTATATCAGTCGGTTCTACAGGACATTTCCTTGAAAATGTCCTTGAGTTATCAGTTCCACAAGACTCTAGCCGAAATCTAAGCTTCGAAAATGTATTTGAGTAACCGACCTTCCTACATCTTGCTACTTGTACTACTACTCACCAGAACAGATACATTTCCGCACAGTATCCCAATCGGTCCCACAGGACTCTAAAGGTAGCCGTTGAGCCGACATTATGTTCTTGAGTCGAACTTCGTATCTACATATATAAACCACTAGCAAGAGTGTAACTAGAGATTGGTCGTAAAGAGAAGACATGAGATGCATATCATATGGACGCAGAGTTTTTGATATGGAAGACCATTGATTACTTACCAGAGCAGATACATTTCCGCACGGTATCCCAATCGGTACCGCAGGACTCTAAAGGAAGCCGTTGAGCCTGCATTATGTCCTTGAGTTGTTGTCTAACTTCGCGCACTTTCCTCATCGCCTTTCCGTGGACGAAATGCTCGGTGCACCAAGAACTTGAGTAGCTGCAAATTAAGCATTGAGGACATGGTTAATTGTTACATTATCCATACTTTTTAACCAAACTGCCTACGAAGCAGGAGGTTTCAGTGAGGACGTGGTTAGTTATTACATTATCCATACTTTTTTGCCCTGCCTATGAAACTGGAGGTTTCAGTTTTGAGTCCCAGCAAGGGCAATTATTTGTGTGTGTTGTTACAAATATTTGTGATTTGGCCATGGTTGGTTTCTATGTATTTAAGTATTCATATGTTTCTATAAGTTATATAATTATATAGTCGCTTAATACACAAAACACAAGCCTTAATTTAGCTTAGTTTGGGACTGTGTAAGACTGTCCCATGATTTATTATTATCCATACTAATATTATATAAATTAACTCTGTCTGTCTGTTACCTTCTCACGTTACAACCGCTGGACCGATTTAGTTAAAAGGACCATGGGCAACGTTGTATGAAAAGTTGACCAAAAACCAACAGAGCTGAAACTTGTGTCATTAAGGTATTTACATTTATTTCATTTAATTCTATGGGCGCTATGTTTAATTCCATTGGAAAACCGAGATATTTGTATTTTAATCCGAGTAAATACAATGGTAATTGGAGTCTGGGCGACGGTGATTTACTTAGAGAGTACTCTTACTTATATAAAAAAAAATCCAATGAAATTCAGGTTTGCACTTATAGAATGAAATAAAGTACATAAGTAGACCTTTTCAATGACACTACTGTCAGCTCTGTTGGATTTTAGTCCATTTTGACGTATAGTCCGCATAGGTAGTGATCGTTATCTACGTGCACTTTTCGTGGCAATGGCTATGGTTGACAGAAAAAGTAACAAATGTGAAAATGCTATTTTGTTCTATTACTCGTATTCTAGAAAAAAATAGTACTCTCCTTAGGATACATACAAACTTTATCCTGCTTTAAAAAAGATAAAATCTGATGTCATTAATTTTTGACACATCATAGTACTTTAAATGACATTTTGCGAAGTTTATATTTTAATCAAAATGAATATTCAAGTAACTATTTCAAGTAGAGTAAGATCAGTGTTAGATAATGGATTTTTCATTTTGACGTGAACGTTTGACAGCCGAATCTGTTTAATACATTTTAGCAGTTTACTCGTTTATTCAGTGTAATTTGAATAAAAGATTAAAATATGCGGAGGTAATTAATTATTATAATTAAATTGACAATAATTTCTGAAATTTTAGTAATTGATAACATACCCATGTATTTGATTTTTTTGTCAACCATACTTTGCCACCAATACCGCACGTTGATAACGACCACTACTTATAGGTATTGAGATAGTTTGACACCCGAGAAAGGACATCAGGATAGTTTTATCGCGAAAATTACCTGTGAGAGCAAACGAAGTCGCAGGTAAATATCTCATAACAATCTTTTCATCACACTTGCTGTCTAAGCGCGCCATTGCTTGCGCGCGCAGCGGGAGTAATAGAAAAGTGAAATTCCCTAGGGAGTAATAGAAATGTCAGTATGTCATTTAATAATATTATGTCTTAAAACTTATTTTTTGGTTGGCAAGTGTGATGAAAAACATTGTATGTATCACGGTCGGTAAGCGGAATACTAACTCGAGTCATAAAAGCCCTCCGCCTAACGGCGTCGGGCTTCTAATACTCTCGTTAGTAATTCCGTACTTACCTCCCTTGATACACAATGTACTATTCCATTCGAGTTAATCCATCGTCAGAGTACCGTAGCTGTTAACTTATTTTATATAAACGTAACTTACTTGTTAGACTTCCACTGGTTATAAAGATGAAGCAGGGTAAGGTGGTCGGACTCTGGCACTTGGAACTTTTCTTTGACGGCATCTGCTTCCTCCTCGCGGCCTTGTGGTCGGTAGAACACGGATGGGACCGACAACATCGACACTGGAAGCACAAAATAAATCGGAATTTAAAAATATTATATAGGCTATAAAATAGTAGTATTTTTTCCTCACTGGCTATATTATGCAAGAGGCCATTTCACCCCGCCCCTCTCGCTAGTATGCAGCAACCGCTCAGCCGCATCAGTCGTGAGCTGCGAACGTTTTAAAAAAAGTGAAGAGAGAATATTTGGAGATCCGATCTTTAACAGGAAGCTATGCACCTTCTTCTCCTTAATTTAGAGTTGAAATTAGATATTAGTCCGATCTTAAGTCAAGAAGGTTTATCGGTTGGGTGTATTGAAAAAAAAAATTGTTCAAGTTTGAGTGTCGATGACTCCAACAATATTCGTCTAAGCGGCATCAAGTAAATTTATATTGAAAGTTTGATTTCTTTTTTATCACATCACACATCTGCAGGTAAAAGTTAGTAAGAACAATTTATGTTTTTTATTGTAACATCCTTTCAACTCACCGAAAAATAGTCCGGTCTTACCCGGGTGTACCTTATTCTGACAGCCTGTTTCGCAATCTTCAGATAAACATATTCGTCAGATAGAATGGTCACTATCCTTTTCTCCAGACATATGAAAGAATTGGATAGATAACGTTTATCAGACCACCACCACCATCACAGTCTGCTGGACAAAGGCCTCTCCTCATCATCATCAGCATATCAGCCGAAAGACGTCCACTGCTGAACATAGGCCTCCCCCAAAGATTGCCACAATAACCGGTCCTGCACCACCCGCATCCAGCGGACTCCTGCGCCCTTCACCAGGTCATCAGTCCACCTTGTGGGGGGCCTACCCACGCTACGCCTTCCGGTACGTGGCCGCCACTCGAGAACCTTCCCGCCCCAAGGTCTCTCCTATTAGGTACTTATGCTTACGGACGCATTAGGAGAAAAATGCCCATAATCGCCACGCTGGATTGGGGATCACAGTTGTGCCCATTATGATGACGCTGCTGCCCATTATCAATTTTCTATCAAGAATGGTCACCGACACTTTAATCCCTTTGTCAGCTTTTACGACCCGCGGGAAGGGCTGGGGTGATGACAATTGTTTTCTTACTGCAACCACACGGCATACTTAGTGCGACACCTACTGCACGTAGATAGATAGATAGATCGTTTATTTGTACTAATTATACATTGTCAGCTTATACATTGGTACATTAGGTAAATATTTATAAACAATTTATGTCTTGACATTTGGTACTAGTAACATACCAGTTCAATTACATTTATTGAATGTAAATTATTATAAAATAAAAAATAATCTTATGAAGATGCTCATTGAAGACGATACAATGGGAACATCGAAAACTCTACCATTCAATAAGACTGTGTCCTTTTAAAACACGGTAATTTTGACGCAGTTGCTCAGTCGGCGCAAGACCGGTCATTATGGCAATTCAGCAGTGGACGTCTTTCGGCTGATATGATGACGATAATGATGATGATGATTTTTGATGCCCTCTTACGTTTACCGAACTCTCTGTTAAAAACTACGATCGCTTCACTTCTACTTTAGTTTCCCTAGACCACTATGGCAGCTACCGCACGCTAAATACTGTAAAATTGAGCTCATCTACCATAAGAAGTGATCATGAGACACGCAGACACGATGTATCTTGCAATGAAGCGGTCTGAAACCGCTGGATCCGGTTGGAATATCAAGAACTCCACCATCATAGAGTTTATTTTACTGTGATGTCATGTTTAAATAGGTATTGGCTGTTGTCTTAGTTCCTTTGTGATTGTCACTAAATTTTTAATTTTCTATTTTATTATTATTGTTCAAATCATGACGTTTAGAGACCTTTTACATCTCTAAATCTTAAGTTCTCTTTATTCTGACAACTAGAGGCCTTTACATCTTTAGTAGTATAGATATAGATGCATAATAATATTGTGAACTTGTACAATAAGAATTATTTTTGTTTATTATTATTATTCTTTATTTATCTCTCTTTTTAAATTATAAATATTAGATGTCATATACCAAAGAAAAACGACCAAGATCACCTATGTCCGAGGTGGGGATCGAACCCACGTACTCAGCTTTCGCGGCTGATCCCGGTCAAATTTCTCGGGTATATGCAATCCCTTACAAGGCTAGGCGCCTTTGACCATTCTCTGAGGGCAAGCAATACATGCCTGCACCTCCTATTAGAATACTTTACAGTTTTCTAGAATAGCTAGAGAGAACTGGTGCTGCCATCTATTGAACATAAGAAAAAAAAGTCTCTTTTTAAGTTAGGTTTTTTTTTTATAAAAATGTGTATAAAAGTAAATTTTTTTATGTAATAAATTCTTTAATGCATGTTATTTTAATAAGATGTATTATTATACTTATTTGAAAAATAAGTCCACCTGAGTTTCTTACAGGTTCTTCTCAGGAACGGTGTAGAGTTAGAACCAGTAGTAGATTTTTTTCTCTCTCATGATAATGTCAGACGATTTGAAAATGCTTATTAAGAAGCTTACTTGAATAAAGAATAGTTTGACTTTGATCCATCAGGTGATGGAGCATTCCATGAAAACGTCTACATTTTGTCGCTTATGTGTCGCTATGGTAGCTATCCTAAGAAAATATACTACCTGCCAGGAAACACTGTCAATCTTAAAGCCTTGATATGTTATTATTACACCGTAACTCGGGTTACTCAGATCAGCTTCAAAAGTATTGAAAAGACAGTGTCGCTTACGACATGTTCTCATGGAATGCTCCAAATATTGAGATGACAGTAATATCGGTAGACTAACCAACGATAAGCACCTCGGCACTGCAGCCCATCTCAGCAGCCACGATGAGCATCTTGCACTGCGGCGGGTCGAGCTGGAATTCCACCATCTGGCGCCCGAACGGACCAAGTTTCCACAACTGGTGCATCGAATTTAAGAAGATACTGCTCACTAAGTTCTGTAAGCCTGGTACAATCACCAATGAGTACCTCGGCACTGCAGCTCAGTCCAGTGTGAACTCCGCCAAGATACCTCAGCGAACTAGGAATGCTGGCACACATACTTTAAGCACCACGCATGGGTAACAGGAGAGGCCTAAATACAGCAGTAGCATACTCACCAACGATGAGCACCTCAGCACTGCAGCCCATCTCTGCAGCCACGATGAGCATCTTGCACTGCGGCGGGTCGAGCGGGAATTCCACCATCTGGCGCCCGAGCGGACCAAGTATCCACAACTTGTGCATCGAGTTTAAGAAGATACCGCAGCTGCACACTACTGTAAGCCTGGTACAATCACCAATGAGTACCTCGGCACTGCAGCTCAGTCCAGTGTGAACTCCGCCAAGATACCTCAGCGAACCAAGGATGCTAGCAATGCTGGGCCATACTTTAAGCACCACGCATGGGTAACAGGAGAGGCCTAAATACAGCAGTAGCATACACTCACCAACGATGATTACCTCGGCACTGCAGCTCAGTCCAGTGTGAACTCCGCCAAGATACCTCAGCGAACCAATGATGCTAGCAATGCTGGCACACATACTTTAAGCACCACGCATGGGTAACAGGAGAGGCCTAAATCCGTATCCTCAGCCACAGATGATGCGAGTAAGTCGCGAACGTACTAGCATTGTGTGTAGACACTAAGCTTATACTAACCTGTGGGGGTGGATCCATGAAGTGAAACGCCAAAAGATCCTCAACTCCCAGACTCTTCAGAAGTAGCATAGAGTAGCATACACTCACCAACGATGAGGACCTCGGCACTGCAGCCCATCTCAGCAGCCACGATGAGCATCTTGCACTGCGGCGGGTCGAGCGGGAACTCCGCCATCTGGCGCCCGAGCGGACCAAGTATCCACAACTGGTGCATCGAGTTTCAGAAGATACTGCTCACTAAGTTCTGTAAGCCTGGTACAATCACCAATGAGTACCTCGGCACTGCAGCTCAGTCCAGTATGAACTCCGCCAAGATACCTCAGCGAACTAGCAATGCTGGCACACATACTTTAAGCACCACGCATGGGTATCAGGAGAGGCCTAAATCCAGCAGTAGCATACTCACCAACGATGATTACCTCGGCACTGCAGCTCAGTCCAGTGTGAACTCCGCCAAGATACCTCAGCGAACCAAGGATGCTAGCAATGTTGGCACACGTACTTTAAGCACCACGCATGGGTAACAGGAGAGGCCTAAATACAGCAGTGGCATACACTCACCAACGATTAGCACCTCGGCACTGCAGCCCATGTCGGCGGCCATGTGGCGCCCGAGCGGACCAAGAATCCACAACTGTTGCATTGAGTTTAAGAAGATATCGCAGCTGCACAATAAGTTCCGTAAGCCTGGTACAATCACCAATGAGTACCTCGGCACTGCAGCTCAGTCCAGTGTGAACTCCGCCAAGATACCTCAGCGAACTAGCAATGCTGGCACATACTTTAAGCACCACGCATGGGTAACAGGAGAGGCCTAAATCCAGCAATAGCATACACTCACCAACGATGAGTACCTCGGCACTGCAGCTCAGTCCAATGTGAACTCCGCCAAGATACCTCAGCGAACTAGCAATGCTGGCACATACTTTAAGCACCACGCATGGGTAACAGGAGAGGCCTAAATCCGTATCCTCAGCCACAGATGATGCGAGTAAGTCGCGAACGTACTAGCATTGTGTGTAGACACTAAGCTTATACTAACCTGTGGGGGTGGATCCATGAAGTGAAACGCCAAAAGATCCTCAACTCCCAGACTCTTCAGAAGTAGCATAGAGTAGCATACACTCACCAACGATTAGCACCTCGGCACTGCAGCCCATCTCAGCAGCCACGATGAGCATCTTGCACTGCGGCGGGTCGAGCGGGAACTCCGCCATCTGGCGCCCGAGCGGCGTCAGCGCGCCCGTGCCGTCCAGTGCGCCCAGGATCCATAGCTGGTACATCGAGTTTAGGATGGTATCCTGTGAAGATTATGGTACTTTTTGAGTCGATATTTGCTCACAAAGAAAGTCTAAACCTTCTAAAATGTTATCTAGACAAAGCATCAGTAGAAACTATAGTAAACATCTCTCAAAAATACGACCAGTCATTTTTCCCTCCTAGGATGCCGATGCCGTCCGAATTTTACTGACTTTAAGCACTCACGTGCTTTGATTGCTATGTAACATACGATAGCATCTAAGTACAGCTAGTTAGGTACGTAAAGCATTGTCAGCCTCCGTAGCCTAGTTGGTAGTGACCCTGCCTATGAAGCTGGAGGTTCCGGGTTAGAATCCCGGCGAGGGCATTCTTTGTGTATTTATTTATCACAAATGTTTGTTCCTTGGTCCTGGCCGTGTATGTATCTAAGTATCTATACGTATCTATCTATTATATATATCGTCGCTTGGTACCCACAACACAAGCCTTAATTGAGCTTACCGTGGGACTAGGTTGATTTGTGTAAGATGTCCCAAGATATTTATTTATTTTATTTATATTTGCTCACAAAGAAAGTCTAAACCTTCTCAAATTTTATCTAGACAAAGCATCAGTAGAAACGATAGTAAACATCTCTCAAAATACGACCAGTCACTTTTCCCTTCTAGGATGCCGATGCCGTCCGAATTTTACTGACTTTAAGCACTCACGTGATTTGATTGCTATGTAAGATACGATAGCATCTAAGTACAGCTAGTTAGGTACAGTCACCACATGGGAATGTTGAGCCACTTGGCAATGGATGCATGTGGGCAGGTGCAAATGGATTTGGTCGTGTAATATTATGGGTTCGGTATTTTTCGTTAGTAGGCACGGCAAAAATACGACCAGTCACTTTTCCCTCCTAGGATGCCGATGCCGTCCGAATTTTACTGACTTTAAGCACTCACGTGCTTTGATTGCTATGTAAGATACGATAGCATCTAAGTACAGCTAGTTAGGTACAGTCACCACATGGGAATGTTGAGCCACTTGGCAATGGATGCATGTGGGCAGGTGCAAATGGATTTGGTCGTGTAATATTATGGGTTCGGTATTTTTCGTTAGTAGGCACGATCGCGTCATGACCGATGTTCCCCGATGATATGTTCAGTCAAATACGAATCTTTGTTGCGTCAAAATTTCAGTGTGTCAAAACTAGTTGAAATAATAAAAATTTCTTCGTCTACGAGAATTAAGGATTAGTCATCGGCCATTATTAGATGTCGTTATTCCTAGAGGAAACTGGATAACGACAGTTCTTCATAGATTTGTTTAAAACCTTTTAGTAATTTATTCGTATTTGCTTCAAATCGGAAGCCATGATTTATCTGATTTTAATAGGCGAGGTATTTTTTCCATTCATATTTATATAAATAGGCATGTTATCGAGCAATTTTAAATTATTTTTTTCATTGACAGAGACAAATGCTATTCCTGTCTTTATTATCATTCGTTACAGCTCAGTTGACGTTAGTTGAAAACTTATGTAATGTAACCTTTGTAGAAATATGGTAGGTAACCTTTGACAATCTACCCATACCATGACAAAAGGAAAGTGAACGAAATTACCATCAGGGCTGTGAAGTTAGATTGACGTCTCCAGGTCTAAAGCGGATGTTATAACGTAACTATAGTAACGTCAGCTTCCGGAAAAATAGCGAACAATCATTGGTTAAACATTTTTGTTATTACGTAACCATGGTAATGTCACCTTCTGAAGAATACGCGAGCGGTCATTGGCTAACCGTAGCAACGACCGCCCCATTGGTCAGCAGAGTTCGGCCGAAGTCGTGATACCAGCCTCATAAGAGTTCGGAACCCGATTTGTATTATTCGACCAAGTTGCGAACAGTGGCAAGTGGCTCAACAATCCCGTGTGGTGACTGTACGTAAAGCATGTTACTGGTTAGCACTTTCATTGCGGACGAGTGCTACGCGCTACGCTCGTAGCCGATTCCGTGATTTTTCCGCTTTGTAGCGGAAATTGACCTCCCAAGAAAACTCCCTTCGGGAGTTCCCCGCGCTCAAAGTGTTAAGTACAGACTAGATGAAGACTAGTAGTTAATGTTTAAATATTGACCTGTGGTAGCAAGCCCATTACAAGAAAATCTGAGCAAATCTTCAATGCCAGCGATTTCAGCACAATATTGGCTAGATTAATTCGCTGTATCTCAGACAATTGATACGGGTAACTCATTCTTGTACTAGAATTATCTGCAAAGGCACTAAGAATAAGAAGTAACTGACCTGTGGAGGTGGATCCATGAAATGAAACGCTAAAAGATCCTCAACTCCCCGACTTTTCAGCAATAGCACAGTATTGGCTAGATTAGTCCGCTGTATCTCAGTCACAGATGATGCAAGTAAGTCGCGAACGTACTAGCATTGTGTGTAGACAGACACTAAGCTTATACTAACCTGTGGGGGTGGATCCATGAAATGAAACGCCAAAAGATCCTCAACTCCCAGACTTTTCAGCAATAACACAGTATTGGCTAAGTTAGTCCGCTGTATCTCAGTCACAGATGATGCGAGTAAGTCGCGAACGTACTAGCATTGTGTGTAGACACTAAGCTTATACTAACCTGTGGGGGTGGATCCATGAAGTGAAACGCCAAAAGATCCTCAACTCCTAGACTCTTCAGCAATAGCACAGTATTGGCTAGGTTAGTCCGCTGTATCTCAGTCACAGATGATGTCCGTAAGTCGCGAACGTACTAGCATTGTGTGTAGACACTAAGCTTATACTAACCTGTGGGGGTGGATCCATGAAGTGAAACGCCAAAAGATCCTCAACTAGTTCTACTACTAGACTCTTCAGCAATAGCACGGTATTGGCTACGTTAGTCCGCTGTATCTGAGGCACAGATGATGCGAGTAACTCGTGCGTACACTTGCACTGTGTTTAGTAGCCCTGAGTGTATCAAGTAACTAACATGTGGGGGGAACATTCATAAAGCGAAAAAGAAGCCAAAAGATTCTCAACTCCCAGACTCTTCAGAAGTAGCACAGAGTACAGTATTAGGTAGAATAGTCCGCTGTATCTAATGCACAGTTGATACGATCTCAGGCACAGATGATGAGAGTAACTCGTGCGTACACTTGCGCTGTGTTTAGTAGCCCTGAGTGTATCAAGTACCTAACTAACATGTGGGGGTGGATTCATAAAGCGAAAAAGAAGCCAAAAGATTCTCAACTCCCAGACTCTTCAGAAGTAGCACAAAGTACATTATTAGCTAGGATAGTCCGCTGTATCTAATGCACAGTTTATACGAGTAACTCGTGATCGTACTAGCATTGTGTGTAGACAGACACTAAGCTTATACTAACCTGTGGGGGTGGATCCAACGCCAAAAGATCCTCAACTCCCAGACTCTTCAGCAATAGCACAGTATTGGCTAGGTGAGTCCGCTGTATCTCAGTCACAGATGATGCGAGTAAGTCGCGAACGTACTACCATTTTGTGTAGACAGACACTAAGCTTATACTAACCTGTGGAGGTGGATCCATGAAGTGAAACGCCAAAAGATCCTCAACTCCCAGACTCTTCAGCAATGGAACAGTATTGGCTAAGTTAGTCCGCTGTATCTCAGTCACAAGTCACAGATGATGCGAGTAAGTCGCGAACGTACTAGCATTGTGTGTAGATACTAAGCTTATACTAACCTGTGGAGGTGGATCCATGAAGTGAAACGCCAAAAGATCCTCAACGCCCAGACTCTTCAGCAATAGAACAGTATTGGCCAGGTTAGTCCGTTGTATCTCAGCCACAGATGATGCAAGTAAGTCGCGAACGTACTAGCATTATGTGTAGACAGACACTAAGCTTATACTAACCCGTGGAGGTGGATCCATGAAGTGAAACGCCAAAAGATCCTCAACTCTCAGATTTTTCAGCAATAGCACAGTATTGGTTAAGTTAGTCCGCTGTATCTCAGTAACAGATGATGCGAGTAAGTCGCGAACGTACTAGCATTGTGTGTAGACACTAAGCTTATACTGACCTGTGGTGGTGGATCCATGAAGTGAAATGCCAAAAGATCCTCAACTCCCAGACTTTTCAGCAATAGCACAGTATTGGCTAAGTTAGTCCGCTGTATCTCATTCACAGATGATGCAAGTAAGTCGCGAACGTACTAGCATTGTGTGTAGACACTAAGCTTATACTGACCTGTGGTGGTGGATCCATGAAGTGAAACGCCAAAAGATCCTCAACTCCCAGACTTTTCAGCAATAGCACAGTATTGGCTAAGTTAGTCCGCTGTATCTCATTCACAGATGATGCAAGTAAGTCGCGAACGTACTAGCATTGTGTGTAGACACTAACGGCCTTATTCATAAAAATTCCTTGTTGAAGGTTTGAGGGACCCAATAGTTATCGAGCCTATAAGTCTTGTTGAACGGTTTATAAGAAGTGTTATTCATAAACGCTCAATATCTCTCCGATAACTGTTGAGCCGCTGTTGAACGGATTAGACGCGTTATGTTGGCGCCTTGACAAAATCATAGACAAAAATGTGGTCTCACCGCAAATTAAAAAAAAGTTTGACAGCTGTCTGGCGGGAATTCGCAAATATTTCCTAATTCCTTGTTACTTACTTTTATCTCAAATAATTATATTATCATCATCTTGAACCTGAAATTATTAGGTACTTACTACGTATTCTTTTACCTAGGTAACTAATCAAAACAGTTTTATGATTAGGTACTTGCGATGACGGTCAGATAACGAAACATAATTGTATGGCTAGTTAGTACCTAGGTATGGGCAGTTAGTAGTACGGGTAAGTAATAAATAAATATTTACTTCCTTGCGACCCCAATACCTAATTGCAGTTAGAACCTGAAGTTCTGGTGTGAGGCCACTGGCCAGCTCCTCTGCGATCTTTCTTCAGGTCTTCTTTCACCAACTCTACTATATACAAAACAGTCGCCTTATTAAAGCGGTATCGCCGCCTAAATTCAACATCGGGCAGATCCTCAATGGGATCTGCCCTTATGTTATATATTTTTGGACGCCGCGGCGGATTACACAAATTATTTATGGCATCAATAGCGTTTAAGGCCTGCATGATGGAGTCTCACTGCGTATTGACGTTGAAGTTAAAATGGTTGAAAAACTATCAACAAAATTTTAAATTAAAAAAGTTGGAGATTAGTTTTCCCACCATTTCTGATTCGTGTAATGTTGCATGTAGAGAAAATCGAAACTGCGTAACTACTTACAATAAATCATCGGATATTTATTTTAAATACCTATCTAAATATAATTAAGTATCTCTGGATACATATTTAATAATAATCAGATGAATAGACGATATAAAAAACTATACACCAAATCAGACTTTCATACCTTTATCTTTTCTCTTCTGCCTACTTTAAACGCATGGTTATGCACCTGTCAAAAATCAGCTGATCAAAATTTTGGCAGCCATCTTGTTAAATAAGAAGTTATAAGACCGTTATAGAAGGGTCCTCGGCTCTATAACTTTCGGGGGATTTATAGTAGGTTTGAGCGGCTGAATAGCGCTATTGAACGTTTATGAATAAGGTTTTTAGCCATCCGGTCAACAACGACCCATCAGCGGGCGCGTAACTTTTTATGAATAAGGCCGTAAGCTTATACTGACCTGTGGAGGTGGATCCATGAAGTGAAACGCCAAAAGATCCTCAACTCCCAGACTCTTCAGCAATAGAACAGTATTGGTTAAGTTAGTCCGCTGTATCTCAGGCACGGTGGATGCGAGTAGCTCGAGCGTGTACTAGCGATGTGTAGTAGCCCTGAGTGTATCAAGTACCTAACTAACATGTAGGGGTGCATTCATAAAGCGAAAAAGAAGCCAAAAGATTCTCAACTCCCAGACTCTTCAGAAGTAGCACAAAGTACAGTATTAGCTAGGATAATCCGCTGTATCTAATGCACAGTTTATACGAGTAACTCGTGATCGTACTAGCATTGTGTGTAGACAGACACTAAGCTTAAACTAACCTGTGGAGGTGGATCCATGAAGTGAAACGCCAAAAGATCCTCAACTCCTAGACTCTTCAGCAATAGAACAGTATTGGCTAGGTTAGTCCGCTGTATCTCAGGCACGGTGGATGCGAGCAGCTCGTGTGTGTACTAGCGCTGTGTTTAGTAGCCCTGAGTGTATCAAGTAACTAACCTGTGGGGGTGGATCCATAAAGTGAAACGCCAAAAGATCCTCAACTCCCAGACTCTTCAGAAGTAGCACAGAGTACAGTATTAGCTAGGATAGTCCGCTGTATCTAATGCACAGTTTATACGAGTAACTCGTGATCGTACTAGCATTGTGTGTAGACAGACACTAAGCTTATACTAACCTGTGGGGGTGGATCCATGAAGTGAAACGCCAAAAGATCCTCAACGCCCAGACTCTTCAGTAGTAACACAGTATTGGCTAGATTAGTCCGCTGTATCTCAGTAACAGATGATGCGAGTAAGTCGCGAACGTACTAGCATTGTGTGTAGACACTAAGTTTATACTAATCTGTGGAGGTGGATCCATGAAGTGAAACGCCAAAAGATCCTCAACTCCTAGACTCTTCAGCAATAGAACAGTATTGGCTAAGTTAGTCCGCTGTATCTCAGTCACAGATGATGCGAGTAAGTCGCGAGCGTACTAGCATTGTGTGTAGACACTAAGCTTATACTAACCTGTGGGGGTGGATCCATGAAATGAAACGCTAAAAGATCCTCAACTCCCAGACTCTTCAGTAGTAACACAGTATTGGCTAGGTTAG
>JALPQI010009301.1:0-19178 GCA_025490895.1 Thaumatotibia leucotreta
GCCTTACCCTTATAAAGATCTAAGAACCAAAAATGGCTGAAACCCGAATTTCACGTGTCATTTCTCCAGTGCATTGAGTTTCAGACTTTTTATTTGGTGTTTTTTGAAGAGAAAGGTGAGAGCAATTAAACATGCTAGTATAAATGAAATGAAGAAATCGATCGTATTTCACTGGCACATACCACTACCCAATGGTCACAAACGTGCTGCGAGCAAAAATTTGTTTACCATTTGAAGACCATAGTCAAGGCATAGGGTAATATATTTACTAAAAGTAAATTTAATCACAAAATGTGATATGTTTTCTCTTGTTTTTCTTACTTACAGTAATAAATTGTTGCAATTAAAAATCGCAGTTGTTTGAAATTGGTAACACTTCATATCGTTCACCCTGTAGTAATGTTCTGAACCTTACAGGTTTTTTTTTCGTTTATTGGTTTTGCAGCGACCATTCACGCTCAAACAATACATTATGGTACTTACATAACATTCGACACCCTTTGCTTAGTGTGATGGCCACTAACAGGCAATCACCGCATGGTGACAAAATAAAACAAAATTATTACCTAGCGCTACAAAACATTTTCGGCCCCGCAACTTCAACTAACTCGTTGTTAATGTTAACATACAATCTTCGACGTCTATATTTATGTACTAAAATGTTTATCTTATGTTTATTTTAATTATATGTGTATTGAATGTATGAGTTTATCTTAGTTGGTATATTAACAGTTAAGTTTTTGGTATTACTCAAATATATTTTCCACTGTACACGGTATGTTTGTCTATCTTTTGCTTCATATAGACGACTCCTTTGCTCAAAGGTTAACTGGAAGAGACCCCTTACTGGGATAAGTTCGCCTTTGTACCAGTCATTTTTTTGTACAAATGTGTATTTTTGCCTGTGTTTAGTATACAAAAAAGAATTTACATAAAATGTATTTATATCTCGAATAAACGCAGCAGAACCGCTGCGAGTCTCGCCCCGTATGTCCCGCCGCAGTGACCGGAAGCTGCAACTTATTCTGCTCATGAGAGTTGGACACTTTGTCAATTTACGAGCCCCGCCTCGCGTGATTATCAGCCAGGTATCGCCGGCGGCGGATATATCGGGGCGGACATGGTGCTCAAAATATCTATACATGCATGAACAGTAGAGGTCTGCTCGATGTTTATGACCGCCTCGACCGCTCTGTCATGTGTATAAGTAGCCTACCATAACTTTACAAGTATTGCTCATGTTTCTCGACCTGCGACCATATACAGGGTGTGGCCTGTGATAGGAGCAAAAAATGAAACGGTACACTAATAACCCAATAAATAGTCATAATTTAGTAGTTAAAACTTAAAACTTTTTTTGCAAAAAAAAAACATTTTTTTTCCTGTTTTTTAAGTGGTTTTACTGTAGTCGACTTATACCAAAAAAGTTAAATCGGTGTAATATAAAAAAAAAATTTTTTTTTTGCTAAACCAGTTAAAAAACCATGACTTCAAAAAAACTTTTTAGCTCATTTAGTTTTATGTCCACTGAACTACCAATATGTTTAATCATTAATAAGGTACAATGTTGTGATACCTAGATACATCACTCATAGGTCGTAACTTTAACATACTGTTTCTCCTTAATGGATAACTTTAAAACACTGGGACCTTTTGCGAATAACGAGAGGCAGTCAGAGGAGTCTTCCATTTGATTTTTTAATCCTGTTACAGGCCACACCCTGTATAACATGGACGTCTAACGCCAGCTCAAAAATTCCCCCAAAAGCAATTGTTCAATTGTGCCAAGATGATGGCGACTTCGCCGGCTGGCTACTAATGGCTTTATGCCTGATATTCAGCAGATTAAGAAACGTATAGAAACAAAAGAAAAAGGTTGTTATTAGAAACAATACTTTATTTTTAAGACAGTTACATAGTTACAACGCAAAGTAATATTACAATAAATTAATACTTACAACCTAAACCTATTCTATGATCTAACAAGTTATACAAACCACAATAAATATTCAATATTTACTAACAAGATAATAAAAAAATACTACACAATAAGTTACAATTGACAATGTTCATTAATAAATTAATTACAATTAATAAAGCTTACGCTAAGATACAATACCAAAAACATGATAATCCTTACTCTAAACAGTATACAAAATAATAACGACTTCACTCAGAATACTACACACTATTGGTCACCATCGGATTGACCCTGCCAAAACGCAGCCAAACCCTTAAACTTCTCCCCACATCTCCTCACCAACGATGGAGTAGACTTCACCTGAGGACTCTTCAAAATGGTGGTAAACTTCTTCACCAAATTAGTCACAGTCTCCTTCGACGAGCCATCCAACGTCCGACTGAGGGATGCCATGGAATGCAGATGGCCGAATACCTCGTCGATATATTTATCCATGTCCACGTGCGGTTCTTCTGTATCGTCGAATGAGAGATCTTCAGCTGAGATGCTGCATTGGATAATGTCGTCGATGCTTGGTCGTCTCCTCTCGCTGAATCGAACTGTGCTGGTCGCAGAGCATAGCTTCTCCAAAGACTTGAATACGTCATCGATGCCCTCACAGATGGAATCCACTGAAGAAGCTGATAATATCTCTCCACTCACGAAGAAGAACGGCTTGATGCGTTTGGGAGCCTTCAGGTCTTCCATAAACTCCAAGTACTCCACAGACTTCTTAGAGTATCTTCCAAGCCTTTCTGAAGATATCCTCCCTTTGATGGATGAGTTGAAGGTGCGGTCGAATTTCTTCAAACCCATGGGGGTTTTTATCTTCGGGGTATATTCCTCTTGGGCTGAATCGTCGAGGTCAACAGGGGAACCCCACTGCCTCTCCAGCTCAAGCCACTGCTCAATTCCAGCCAGGATAGTTTCAGCGTCGAGAAAGAATGCCATGTTGTCAGAACGAAGGTTGCTGATTGAATGATATTTGTTTCTAATTGCGGGAGTATTTATAGGCGGAGTGGGGGTGGCAATCGTAATTAGGCTAATCAGTTATCTGTAGCCAATGAGAGGTGAGAGCTAAGGGAAAGCCAGGTAGAGGATTAAAATTTATTGTTGCACCATAAATTACGTATCTTTGTTTATTGTTTAACTACTCATTTTTTTTTTGGAAAGTCCAAATTTAATGTTATTATTGTAAAGTTTACTTTTAGCGTTTGTTAAATATGTGCCTCTATTTTAAACATACCATTATTTTCATCAATTTATTTTTCTAATAGATGTTTTCTTTGCTGTGTAGTGACGGCAGTGAGATTACATTTGTCACCACTCCAACTCTTCCCGCGGCTGTCGTAAAAGTTGACTAAGGGATTGAAGTGTCACTAACCATTATTTGATAGAAGATGGGCAGCAGCTTCATCATGGACATTCACCTTCTAATACGTCTATACGCATAGTTAATAGGAGAGGCCTTCGTCCAGCAGTGGACTGAGATAAGCTGATGATGTGATTCTGTTTGTGTCATATCTGCATAAGTTACATAATTCTTTCCCTGTTATAATCTCACTAAGTGAAAAGTTCTTTGTTGCCAGCTCAGCGAAATCTTTTCATACCAAGCATCCTAAATTTACATTCAAGCTGTATAGTTAATCTTATTTATCGCATGCGCAAGAGAGCTGAGCAATTAAACGCATCCAGTGCCGCCGTGTATCATCGCAGTAATCCGGGGGACAGAATCATAATAACAAAAAAACAATAAAAATAACGAATTACCCCGCGGACTCGGAGAATCGGAGCGGAGACAGCGACGTGAGTGGAGTAGACGTTAGAAGTCGATTGCAGAAAAAAAACATAGTTTAGGCAACAAAAAAATCATGATCGCGTCAATTGTGTCACGAAAGTTAGTCGTACTAATTATAGTGTGTACTTTGTCTAACGACCTTTGCCAGCAGAAAAGGCGTCATATTTAAAAAAAATAGGCACGTATTGTTGGTCGCTCATAAAAAAATTTAATTTGTCTCCATTTTCACTGCCACATAAGAGATTTGTGTTTAAAATTAAGTAATCTCATACCAGATCAGTATTTCTCATGTAGATTTGTGACTTATCACAGCTGTGAACAGAAAGTTAACGTTACCTAAACAATTTTTATACATGAACGATTGAATGAAGGACAGTTCGACGCAGGAGCTACTTCAAAAAGCAGTATCAAAATGTCGGACTTCTTGGAAACTTTCGAACATGGTCGTGACACACTTGTTAAACTAAATAAAAAATACCCAGGTACTAATTGCTCGACATGTTTCGATCCATTTAGAGGATTCTCATCATGGAGTATCCGCGACCAAAGCCCGACGTGTACTCGAGCAATTATCGACTTAAATTACGTGAGTAACCCGTGTGATAAATATTTAAATACGTTTGAGACTCACGTTAGTTATAATTCTAAAACCCAGGTACTACTTTAGTTTTTCGAAACTTTTAACCAGACAGCGTCTCCACAGCTCCGCGGTTCCAAATCCACATTCTGTTTACGCTCGTTCTTAATATGGGGCAAAACTGTTGGAAGAACAACAGTTTTTGCTGTATATTTTATGTTCTGTGACGCCATAACTCAGCTGTGACAAGCCCTGAGCCTTGTGATATACAGAGTACTAGTACTTCAACATTATTTATAACTCCGCAGTTATTTTTATTTATTCCCATGTTTTATTGGTTTATTGCGTCACGCGTTGTTGGTCGCGTTTTCGGTTTACGCTAAATGGTTTTGTTTAGTTGGATCCTGTGGCTATGTTAGTTATGGCTTGTGCCGTGAAAAATGAAGAACTGCCTAATTCATTAAAAATAACGCGCAACTTCGAGTTTCCTTAAATATAATATTATGAGTTTTTTTTTTATTATTATTGTATCTCCTTGGGGATCACGGGCTTACAAATCCTGGTTTTTTGATAGGCTTGCGCGGGGATACATTATTATTTTTAGCCTGGTTTAGTATCCTACTGCTGGTCAAAGGCCCCTCTTTTCGTCCATTCGGCCCGATCGTCATATTTCTCCCGCCAATTATGAGATTAATACTAGAAAATGCGCTCTAAAAATTAATTTGCATGCCATTTTTATATTTGTGATTTCTTTTAGTTTTTAATAACCCGAAATATAATCCACGCAATTTACTGCTCAAATTTAAGAGAATCTTATGTATAATAAAGTGAGGAAATGTCGCCAGCATCCTCTGTACAATCGAAGGCAAAATAAGGTATCAATAAAAATGCTCAAAAATATATTATGTCCCAGTGGACTTAAACTTTGTGTAATAAGAACGCCGTAACATATTTATAAGAGGATTCTTTCGATAACTATTTTTGCACTTGATTGTACAATGCTTCAAGGGCTAATCTTAGATATTGGTTAGTTTCATCATCAGCCTATGATAGTCCACTGCTGGACGTAGGCCTCCACTATCAAGTATGCGTATAAACGCATTAGGAAGTAAATGCCCATAATCACTACGCTGGGCAAGCGGATTGGCGATCGCAGTTGATGACGCTGCTGCCCATGATCAATATTTTATCAAATAGTGGTCAGTGACACTTCAATCCCTTAGTCGACTCTTACGACACCCGCAGGAGGAGTTGGGGTGGTGACAAAATAATGTATTCTTACTGCCGTAGTTGGTTAGTTTAGTTAGATTTAATTTATTGAAGTTACTTGTACATTTGTAAAGAAGGATATGAAAATATATTTATTCAAAGTAATTGTTTGCACATTGCACAATCAACAACTATTCCAGGTATTTGTAAATTAGGGTTATCAACAAAACCGTTATCAGTTTCGGCGGCAAAACTAAGTGATTAGCTAATGACACATTGCAATGTGATTAAAGTTGACGCCTGCCTTTTGTTATGCTTTCTACGATAATCCTTTAGTTCTTTCTTAGAAAACATTTTCTTATCAGTTCTCACGACGCAAATTAATAAGCAAATGATTGTAATTCCAATGGGATTGAATTGAAGGTGTCCTTTGCAATTGCTGGGAGCATTCTTAATGATTTATTAGAGTACAAAAACAATAATAAGTAAATAAATAACAATAAAAATAAGTACCTCTACAATTTTAAAATAGCCTAGTTATTGGAACTCGAGTTATTTTGTCACCCCGTGGTAGTGACTAAAAAATAACCGACTTGGTAAAACAATTGATCTTAATTTTTTTTTGTATTTTATGAACTACTGCGTTGCGAGACTTGTATTTGTTCGCATGTAAAGGTGCATTCAGACAGAGCTACGCCCTCATTCACGTCCCTCATTGAAATCTTCTGAAGGCCTAAGCCGAAGTTCAAAAATCGTAAATAACGTGCATCTGTCTCATCGCTGAAGTCTTAGTGACAGAGACAAATGCCAGAAATATTACTTTCAAAATACATATTATATTTTATAACAAAAATGCGACAAATCACGTTACATTTAAGTAATGTTTTTGATGGGATTATAATATAGGTAGAGATGGGCCGACTAGTCGGGAATGCCGACTATTCGGCACCAATTACACCAACCGACTAGTCGGCAAAAAATGCCGAATATTCGGCACCATAATTCCGACGAAATCTTACTAACAAATGCACGAGATCTTGGTTTATAGAATAGCGAATGCTCGTTTGGTTTAAATGCATCTTAATATGTACAATATACATTGGCGGTTCCGTGTTTCATTAGAATAGTACATGAAGATGATTCATGTGTGAATTGAAACCAAGAGTTGCTGGCTGATTGGGTGTCTCTATTTTAGTTTACCTATCACAAGCCGTTATATGCCAACCTACAAAGCTTCCTTATATTGAATTGCCACATTTGTTGCTAGAGTCCGGCTATACGTTTTAATTTATGCCCAAACTTGGTCCAGAGAAGCCAAGTTTCGAGCGGCGGGGCTATAAATTGATAAGCTGCTGCAATGATATACGTATCGACGGTAATTGCCGCTTGTGCAGTTATTGTGATTAGTGGACGTATTAGTATTGTGGAGATTATGCCCTTGTTTGGGGATTTGCCTTCGAATTATTGTTTTACATGGTCGGTACGAGCAAGACATAAGTACCTACCTACCAGATTGTTCCAAGTTCGGTGCCAAACGTATTTTTTTTATCAAAATCATTTAACAGCCTCCGTAACTAGTGAATCAAATTTACTAATTGTACAAAATTTCAATTTTTTTTTAGTATAGATGGTGCCTTTTTTAGACTCTAGTGCGAGAAGTACATGTGTCATTTTACGTCAGGTTCAAAACTTCGGAGGGCCATCAGCACTAAAAAACGTCGTATGAGACACGTGAAACGAAATTTGTAACTCGTGTCGATTTAAAACATCGCCACTCGTTTCGAATTTCATGTTTTTTGCACTTGTGGCCTTTTAAGGGCCTACTTTAGCTGGCGCTGACGGTCGTCTAACAAGAAATTGTATGAATAACGCTAACAGGTGCGGGCGCGTGCGGCGAATTTTATGTTGAGCGGGACCCGCGAGCGTGCGCACGCGGCTGGTGGCCGCGCCAGCTATTTGTAGGCCCTTAATAAGTACCTAAACATTTTATTTTAAAACTTCTATGATATAAGTACAGGTAAATTCACTAAAGCTGGCACGAATGGAATGAATGAACTGAATGACATCTGTCATTGTGTGTATGCGGTCGTCCTATACCAACCTGTATCTACTGTCATTAAGATATCCACACATAGATACTTTTTTTTATTTTATTTTTTTTTGTTTGGCGATTAAATAGGTACATTTACAAAGAAACTAATAAAAAGAAATAAACACACCAAAAAGGTTGCCACTCAGCATGTGTTATGGCTAGGTTGCCACGACGCTGATTTTCAGGGCAACCAAAACCAAAAAATAATAATAATAATAAACTTAAGACTATTCTTAAAACTAACAAGTGACTTTCTGTCACATACTCGATCCATTCGTGCCAGCTTTCGTGAATTTACCTATAACTTGTGTCAATGTAAAGTTTTAACATTTTAGTGTTAATGTAATTCTGGAAAACTCAGAATCCTAAATGTATGCAATACTAATTTTACATTCATTAATGACAATGCTTTAAAGGATTACCACATAAACTCGCGTAAGGGTTACCTACTTCAAAAATCCTATTATGATAACGGTCATTAGCAAATCACTTTGTTTTGTCACCGCACCTGATAAGAAACAGTTTTGTTGATAACACAGAAGGAACTTCTAGGTACCTGGGAAAGTTACTGAGGATTGCACAAAGATAAATAAATACCACGTGTTTACTTTTCAGATCAGGGTGCTTAGACAAGTTGCCAATCGCTAACGCTTAATCATCAATCGTAAACGAAAGGCAGCCTGTCTCAGTCGCACTGATATGAAAGAGTGACAGAGAAGGAAAACTACGAAACGCTACTAAGCGTAAGCGATTGGCAACTTGAAATGAAATAAAATAAATGAAAATGAAATAAATGTTTATTCAGACACAAATCTTAGAACTAAGATCACAACTTTCGCCAAACCAGAGTATGGTTTGTTGGCAGACGAGGCTCCAAATAACATTAGGTAAAAAGTTCTAATAAATTCGTCGTTACTATTATTTTACTTTAACAAACGTGAATGACCCCAGCACTCATACACATACTCGTACTTATGTATGTATACAAATGGGCCCACGCATACATGGACGCAGTTTAGTTAGTGAAAAACTTGGCTAAGCATCCCGTACCATAAGTTGGAAAGTAAATGATACGTTAGGTTTTACTCGACACGTAATGCATTCTATCACGCTCACACTGACATATTGGAGCGACTGCGATGGCCTGTTTGAGGTCCGTTCTACATTATTATTTTGAATATTTCGTAATATGGAATTTTTTCTCCTTTTTCAATACCTTGCCTGACCCTACGATTTCCAGTCATTTTGGAAACTGTCGAGAATGTAGGGTCAAACTTAAAATCATGTTATGAGTCTTTCCGGTGGACATTTTAAAAGTTAAGGGCTATGAGAATTAAACCCTTATTGTCATTTAAAGGCATTCCTTTCCTATTGAATTTTATGATAAAAATCACGACTACACTGCTACCAGTTGCTTACTATTGGCCACAGGAAAGAGGGGCTCTTCAGTTCAGCTGAACACGCACTTTTTCTTTACTGATGGTCGATAGTTAACAGGCTGTGGACAAGTAGTAATGATTTTTATCATACAACGCAATGAAAAAGGAGTACGTCTTAATGAAGATAAGGCTTTCATAAGAAAATCAAGCTTTATAGGCCTTAACTTTTAGATTGTCCACTGGAAAGACTCCGAACATGGGTTTGCGTTGACCGATTTGCAACTAGTACAATTGTAAATGGGTGTCCCTAATGGGTCTAAGTCAGGTACACTAATTACAATAAGACAATGGCGGTCATCAGTCACGGCACTATTAAGCCGAGGCGGGCTTTTTGCCGGAGCCGTGATTAACCGACTTCTCTAGCTGAAAGTGAATGATGTATTGTGAAAGGACTATGCGTTAAAATTGCCCTAAGACCAACAAAAATGAGAGTTGGGTCATTAAATGTCTTCAAATTTACTTTATTTCATTCTATAGGCACGAAATTGGATTTCATTACCATGCTTAGATATTTATTGTGTCAGCATGAATACGAGCTGTGAAAAGAGAAGATAGTTATAATACTCTGGTGGGTAGTTAGGATGAAATTATTATATTAATATTAATCATCATATTCAGCCGTTATTCGCCCACTGCTGAGCATAGGCCTCTCTTCTTGTACGCCACTGGTCCCGGTCCTGAGCCTTAGCACCCTCCGCCCCACCGTTACCAGGGTGCTTAGCCAAGTTGCCAATCGCTAGCGCTTAAACGTCAATCGTAAGCGAAAGGCAGCTAACTATCTTTGTCGCACTAATATGCAAGAGTGACAGAGAGGGAAAACTACGATACGCTACCAAGCGCTAGCGATTGGCAACTTGGCTAAGCATCCAGGACTGCTGCCGGAGCCTGGGATAGCGGGGCCGTTGGGGACTCAGGGCCGGGGTTTATGCGTACTTTTCATTTTAGATAGGTATAGCCTGAAAACGCCACGCTGGCCAATGCGTCTTGGCGAGTTTTTCTTCCTGCCACGTTTGCCTGGAACAAGTCTGTACAAGCAAAGTCTGTCTGTCAAGTACAGCAGCAAAATCTGTTGTACTGTTTGTCCCAGTTACCGGAGGGACCACGAGGAGGTGTGGACCAGGAATTGGTGTCTAGAATGGATACAACGTGAAACGGATTGCGAATAACACATTCCCATTCCCAATGAATATACATTCTGGAAACCATTTACCCTCCTAATATTAAAAATATATAAATAAAAATCCTTTCCTCATGGGCTATTATAGTTCTACCGAACATTAAGATGACAAGCAGTCACCATTAACCTGTTTACTAATCCTTTAACCCCCATCAATACAAATTATTATAATCATCAGAGCCGAGCACTCAATCCGCGCCCACAGATTAATCCGGTTAATCCGGTTACGACGGTTACCGGTTACCGGTTCGGTGCGTCACCTGGACTCACGCCCACTGTGTCTTGCGTCACGGATATAGAGTCGATAGAAGTAACCCGAAGGACCTTAACAGGAAACACTTTTAAGGTAGACCTCATAATATGACTCATCTCATCATATCAGCTGACGTCCACTGCTGAACATACCTAGGCCTCCCTCGAAGATTGCCACAATAACAGCCCTGCGCCACCCGCAACTAGCGGACTTCTGCGACCTTGTGGGGGGCCTACCTACGTTGCGCCTTCCGGTAAGTGGCCGTCGCTCGAGAGCCTTACCGCCCCAATGGCCATCGGTTTCTACGTGTAATGTGTGCCTGGTAGAAATCTCAAAGAAAAGATCTATCCGATACTGCATTAGACAATTTCATCATAAAAACGTTCACTTCTGAATATTGATGCCTCCCCCAAAGATTGCCGCAATGACCGGTCCTGCGCCACCCACATCCAACGGACTTCTACGACCTTCATTAGGTCATCAGTCCACCTTGTGAATCTGACTGCGACCATGAGTGTAACGTCATGCCCGAAACATCAGGATAAATTTAAACGTAAGTTTACGCGATTAAGTCCCGTTTATCGTTAAAATATGAGTGATAATAGTAAAAGTTTAAATCACAATATATTGATTACTAACTGGCGATTCTATTTTACAGGTTACCAGCAGTTACCAGCGTCTGCCACCACACTGCGGCGCCTGCAGTTATGAATTTTCGAAGATACATTGTATTATCGTTACTATCATACTTGGGAACATTTAATTTTTATTCAGTATTATTTTTTGATGCGGTTAACATGAGTGGCTATTTGACCGCGTCAAAAATTGACAATATTTATGCAGTAAGCCCGTAAAGGGCGTAAAGAGTAGAAATTCAATAAAATGGAACTAATAGCAAACTAATGCTCGCACCTATGTGCCAGAACGAGAGGGACAATATGTCAATAATGTCACATTTTGATTTGGTTTGAAAATGTTTATTCAGTTAGTTTGCATTTTTACATTATAGTAAGAGATAAGAGAAAAAAGAAATACGAATGAAAAGGAGGATGGCTCAGCTTGTTAAAATTTTAGTTAGTTAGTGGCGCCATCTTTTTAGAATGAGTTCTTAATTATTGCACAATAGAAGAAACATTTTTATTTAATAATAAGTACTTGTTCCATTGAATGGGCGAGATACTTAAATTATGTAAACCTTTATTACTGTTACTACATACTGTTACGTAGTATTGTAAAATTTAGTGATGTTTTCTCAATTCACTCTCCTTTTTAAACGTAAAATCTGCAAACAAATTATGGTTGTCTAGTATCTTAGAAACTTTTGTTAAGAGGTTATTGTAAATACCGTCAATAAATAGTAACGAATGTAACAGGACATCAAATAAGTACTCGCAATACTAAATGGTGTCCTGTTTCAACCGCTACTACAATTGACGATCAGCGCCATGAGCCTGACTAAGAATAGCTTAATGTTTTTTTTTCATTGTTTTTTGTTGATGCGGTCAAAAATAGCCATTGAATATTATTTTATTTTTTAAATCCGCAATGCTAAAAAATCTGCACTTTTGTTTTCTTTTAATACTGTACCATTAAAAGAAAATAAAAGTGCAGATGTTTTAGTAAAGTTATTCTTTTTGTATAAAGTAATCTCAACTTACACAGTCAAAACATGACGTGTGTGACATTTATGACCGCGTCAAAAATTTAAACTTATTGTAAATAGCAACACCTACTTTAGTTATTAGTAGCACCCTGGCACCATCTAAATGGGAACATTTTTAGGCTGGTTTTGTTATCGCGCGGACGCTCTCCGCATGGAGCGCTCTCCACACTCGGACGAGACGCGAAGGCGGGCTAGGGGGAGGCGGGCGTTTGCTCTGTCAAACAGTGTGTGTTGACAGGCAAACGCCCGCCTCCCCCGTACCTGCCTTCGCCTCTCATCCGAGAGTGTGGACGCACGGTTATTATTAGTATTAACGCCATTTGCACACCGACGCAGGGAACTGCGAATCCAAAACGATTCGTAAGAATAGCCGATATGTCGGAATTTCGCAGGGGTTCGGAGGGACATGAGTCGGTGTGCAAACGGGGTAAGCGTTTTAGAATGGTGCGGAGGCGTCTGTGCGGAGCCCCCGCGCAGATACCTGCTCGCGCTGCCAGCAGTGAGTGTTTTAGTATCGTGCTGAGCTCAGCGTGCATTGTTCGCGCTTGCACTCCGACGCTGTCAGCATGATACTAAAAAACATGTGCAGATGATCTGCGCGGATCGACCCACACAGACGGTCCGCGTGATATTGAAACCGGCCTTAAGGGAGATTCACTAGATGACATGACTAAATGAAATAATCCATTTCCTTTGCCCCTGGCCAGCAAGCGCCTCCTTTCCCATATTATAAGTTATGCGGTACGTGCGATAAACGCGTGAAGACCGTACCTATAGCCCGATCTACTTGTACCTACCTACCTACGTACCACTACCACCGGCTCAAAGTAATGGTAGTAACTACTGCGAATTTTCTCCCCACTAGTTACCGCCAAACATGGTACTGGTAACTACACTGTCCATACTAGTTGCCACTACACACGCAGTTACCACTGGAACAAAATTGGCGGTAACAGTGGAAATATCCGTTTTATACTTACTGTAATTCTTTATGTGTACTTACCTATTCTTAATGTTTGTTATTGTAAAATAAAGTAGAATAAGATCTGCCTTTATTTATTTTACCATTCCTCGTAAATTAGATAAAAACATTCTAACAAACTGTTAAAGCCCGTCCAGAGATTCGCCGAATGTAGGCGAATGCCCATAGTAAGTTCATGCGTCGTTAGTGATTAACTATGGGCATTCGCCTACATTCGGCGAGTCTCTGGACGGGCCTTAAAATGTGTCAGTACACATGCTCCAAAGCATGCATATCGAATGCCAGTAACGAACATTCGCATGCGAAACGATGCGAACTCTGTAGAAAGCCAGAATTTCGCATGCAAACGCGACGGTGTGCAAACGACGTGAATTCGCCTAGGTACAAGGAAATACAAAACATTTTCAAGTTGTTTATTGTGTTCATGTTGTACATAAAACAAAAGAAGTGTTACATTAATGGTGATAACTTGATAAGTTACAAACATGAACCCTGCATGGGCATAGTAATTACTTAATTATTTTGTTTCCACAACGCTAAAGAGTGCCATACACAATCGATCGCGGACTAGCCGCACACGGCGGATTCGTCGTTACGTTCCTCTACGTCCACATTCTCGGACGAGAGGCGAAGACGGGCGTTTGACGGGTAAACGCCTGCCTTCGGCTCTCGCACGCGAGTGAATTGCCACCATTACGTCAAAAATGAATCGTTGATCATGATCACAAACAGCCGTACACATTCGATTTATCGTTACTATCGATCGTTCGACTCCCGCATTCACTTACGCGCTCGATCCATCTGTACGATAAATAGGTAGGTTTGTTGCGACCGATTGTTCGTTATGACACAGGCCAATACCTCGTGTCAGCCTGGGTAATCGTCAAGGGACCCCCGGCACAATTAACTCGCCAATTGTATCAGAAAATCTGATTGGTGTCAATCTCTTTGTAAGTATTAATAATTTTCGCCTCCAAAACTTGCCCCGTCTGAACGCTCCTTAAAATTAAATCGATTTGAACACAAATGACAAACCTCCATTGCAGATATTATCGTAAAATATGTATGATCGATTGCAAATTAATTACAAATACAATCAATACCATCGCACTATTTACAATATTGGAAAACAATAACATTTATTCTTCAACTGGTCCTCTGTACTAATTATCCGAACGCACGCGGCACGCATCTGCTGGCGCTGGACGCTGGCAACACCTAGTTAGTTTTTGTTTTGTTTGTTTTGGTTAGTCGTGGTTATTTACTAAAAGTTATTAGATTTTCGTGTATTTCAGTGAAATATCAGTAAGTTTGCCTTGTGCATAGTGTTTGTGTGTTTGCAATTAAGTGTAAATGTGAAAATATCTGTGAAACTTGTGAGATTGTTCGTCTGTCGGCACAAATGGAATTAAGAAATAACCTAACATGTAAGTGATTTTCATCTTTATTTCACTCATTTTTATCGCCGGACTACTTCTATTACGTCCAAACGTAATACATTACTGTTTTCCGACGGTTTCTGTCGAATTATTCGTATTTTAGGATAATAAACTACTGTTTACTATCAATTCAAGGTTAATGCCCGCCATTTGTCGCCAACGTCAGATGTGTTTATCTTCTTACTACAGATTAACCATACAGATTGACCACTTTATTTTTTTATTTATTTTTTACCTCTTTTCAAAATCAAATTGACCGACTCAAAAACTAGCCAGAGGGGTTTATATGGATCCCAAATGTCGCCTGGCAACGGCTTATTCGTATCTTTTTAGCCACCCTGTATTAGTACATTCTGCATCAAGGGAGGTAAGTACGAAATGACTAACAAGAGTGTTAGTCTTTTAATGCCTCGAGTTAGTATTCCGCTTACCGACCGTGATACATACAATGTTTTTCATCACACTTGCCGACAAAAAAATAAGTTTTAAGAACAAATATTATTAAATGACATACTGTTATTTCTATTACTCCCTAGGGCATTTCACTTTTCTATTAATCCTGCTACGCATGCAAGCAATGGCGCGCTTAGACAGCAAGTGTGATGAAAATATATTTTCTTTATTGTACAAAAAACACAGGTAAAAATACACATATTAACAATAATTTAGATAGATACAAAGGCGATCTTATACCTGTAATATTAATGTACAAAGAACGAGAACGATAAGATGGATCATAAGTTTTCCAACTTCTCTACGATTTTAAACCGGTCATGTTCCTAATTAAGCTCCATAAGTGGGACTTAGTAATTTACAAGTTGCAGAACATTCTCGAAATTGTGGGAATATACTCGGTTTCCAAGAATTTTCATGAGAATATAAGAGTAAGTTCCCATTGAGAATGATTCCATGAGAACTTATACAAAAGTGTTATGAAGAATATTGTATTTCACAATTGAGAAAACAAAGCATAAAATATACCTTAAAAGGCATCTATGGCATATTGGCATTAGATTGCTTGTAAAATTTAAATTGCCGTTCTCTATAGAAGTTTTGCAACTTATGAAACTTCTTCTCAATACATTGCTAGTTGGACTTCAAAACCTTTAGTAGAAATCTCAAAGTAAAAACCTACCCAACCTATACAACCTTCGGCATTAGACAATTGTCAATTATAATTTACTGTTTTCAACAAACGAACGGCCATTACAACCAACCTCTTAATATTATACACATCGAAACCCTGTCTCTTCCAGCAAATGTATGGAGCGCAGCCATCAATAAGCGCTGATGGCGCACCGCGAGGACACGGCCGAATTAGACAAGATGGCCGTATGTTACGGCAGTCACAGACCGCAGGTCGTAATTGCTTCACTTCGACGATCGAGCACTGTTGGGTGCGACATTAGTTAAAAGAAATAAATAGGTACTTCACTATAATTAGGGTCGATTCCAAAATATTGTACATAGTTAAAGGCCTTTCATATAATAAAATTTAACGTAATTTTTGTGTTACGAAATTAAATTTTGTGTAACGACTTTTAGCAGTGAAAAAAACGACAAATTCAATTTTTTTTGGGTGAACAACAATACGCTCCTTTTTATACTGCTGAAAATTGTTGTACAGAGTACTTACTATAACTAGTATAACTAACTTTCGTAACAAAATTGACGCGATTGTGATTTTCGTTTTGATTAAGGCCACATTGAAACCCTATGTCTCTTCCAGCAAATGTATGGAGCGCAGCCATCAATAAGCGCTGACGGCGCACCGCGAGGACACGGCCGAATTAGACAAGATGGCCGTATGTTACGGCAGTCACAGACCACAGGCCGTAATTGCTTCACTTCGACGATCGAGCACTGTTGGGTGCGACATTAGATAAAATAAATACTTCACCATATTAAGGTGGATTCTACCCTATCCCTGCCGCTTATCTGCTAAAAGATGGCGCTACAATTGCACAAACACCATATTTTCGTCATTTTCTGCTAAACCGAGAATCAGAGTTAACATGTTTTGAGATACGCGCACGAAGCAAAAAATCTAATGTTCAAATTGATAGCAATCTGCACAAACTACTGTTCTTCTAAATCGCAATAATGCAAAAACTAGAAAATTATGTAATTTTACCCTGTAACGCACACTACTACACCTCCCGTCAGTACCCAATGTCAGTTGTACAATCATTACTCGTTAATAAACTAGATGGCGCCAGTTAAAAGAATAGCTTTTGTAAATGGTCTAAGTTCTAACTAGAGGGCGCCAATTAGGAAATGACTTTATATTGTATTGTATATTTGTGAAGCAAAACCAACTGTTGGTTTGGTATATAAATACCTACTTTAACTGTACAGATATAACAACAGCTGTAGTAAAGAAGTTATTCCCGTACTCTCAGGATAATACATGTACAACTCTTTAGAGTATTATATTCTTTGGTACAGCTACTTACTGGTAAATAAAATAGTTATCAAAGATAGTTACTTATGTCCCAAAACACTAGTATTCACCGCAGCGGGTCTCTATTCGCTAGGAACAATGTGGCAATATAATTACGAGTATGAATTGACCTAAGAAATTCATATTATTATAATACAAATGATCAACGGCACTAGCACATATCGTGCATGACAGGAACCTTGTCGCGGCTACCCGTCCCTTTTTGATTACATTGATTCAAAAGAGATGAGAAGTTGCGAGTAGGTCACAAATTGCTGCCAATGTTGTTGTACAAGATGTGCTAGGGCCTCAAGTATAATAAGTAATAAAATGTGTAGATATTTTGGGTAGTTCTATGGAGTTAGAAGATTGAAGAAATATATATACTTATTAGACATGTAGTAGTAGACCAAATTGAATGATCTTTATCGGACATTTGGATTTTAGACCTTGTTGGAGTAACATTTATATTACTAAATGTTAGCCTACATACCTACTATGTTAGTCTCCAACTAACATTTTACATTACATAATATGTAAGGATAGTGTTATCCTATCTAAGTTTACCTACATTTTCGCCTACCATCCCATAAGATGCTAATAAATTGTCCGTTATCAATTAAAAGTAGGTTAGGTACGAGTACTTACTTAAATACAAACGCAACGAAGATTTTCCAGACACAGGCGAACAGCTGGACGCTTAATTTTCGGATGCTTTATACAAGGTGCTGTATTTCCGTTGTCAGAGAGGTTTTAGGAGTTTTAGGATGCAGAGTAGTTAGACCCGCTAGAGTTTAGTTCATGTTTCAGAAGTACCTAGGCATTGTTACAGTAGCTAATACCTACTATTTTACGCGGTTTCAACATTTTTCATCACATTTGCTTTCTAAGCGCGCCATTGCTTGCATGCATAGTGGGAGTAATAGAAAAGTGAAATTCCTTAGGGAATACCAATATTTCGTTTTTTAACATATTTTTTGTCCGCAAGTGTTACAAAAAACATTGTATGCATCACAATCGGTAAGAGGCATACCTACTAACTCGAGTCATCAAAAGCCCTCCGCCTACGGCGTCGGGCTTCTAACACTCTCATTAGTGATACTGTACTTACCTCCCTAGATGCACAATGTACTATTATCGACCCCTCTGAAACATTTAAAAACCTTCTAGAGGGACTCGGTATTCTAACCTCACGGGAATGTAGGTATTTGTTTCTTGGCCACCTATTTAGTGTAGCCGACGGCAATGGTCAAATGGTTGATAGTGGCTGTTTTCCTAGCTGTAGATGTTTGTCTGATAGCATTGCAACTGAATGTATTATAATCAAGTTTTGAAGGTAGGTATTTCTTGAACCTAGTATCTACAAAACGTACTAGAGAGGGAAAGGATACTTTCAGGCACTGTGTGCTTACCATAAACTGCCGCAGCGTTTTTAACGCGGACTTACTTTCCATCCCGCCCGTAATCGCGTCTTGGGGCGAGCCAGCCGTAGGTATAGAAAGCACCTATGTAAGTCCGCGTTAATAACGCAGGGGCAGCTCACGGCTACTGGTTCCACAGGAGGCGAGTAAGGGATGATTTGTCGACTTTTTTCTCGCTCAATAAACAAAGAGAAGACATAGATCCTATGTCAGTAAAATTAACAAATATACCTATATTATATGTAGATGATCGTTGGCTGTTCACACTGCCGCCTCCTCAGTGAGGGTTTTTAATATTTTTTCTGACACTGGGGCGGTGATATGGCGTAAGGACCAACAAACTGTCAAAATAAATACGCGAATTGAATTTTCTATATATTTTGTGGTTTATTTATTCTTAAAACCATTACATTAGAAATAATGTTTTCTAAAATAAATAAACTTTTCCAAATCAATACCCATGAAATGCCTTTAGTACCTACCGTTTGGTATTCGGATTTGATAGCTGGCTGCCAAATGGGAAATATAATATCCAGTCTGGTAGGATGAAATGGGACTAACTTTCCCATCTCGTATCTGGATTTGGTACAAACTTGGATACAAACCGGTAATGATAAGTCCCGATTTAAAGCCAGTTACCTATTGCGATTTTAATCCCATTTCGAAGCTGGTTTAGTAGCCAATCTACTAAAGGATGAAATGAACAAAGTTCTAGTAATTTTGTT
>JALPQI010009302.1:0-38860 GCA_025490895.1 Thaumatotibia leucotreta
AACTGCGAAAGACTCTGGTTGTCACGGGATTCGAACCCGCTTCTTTTAGATTGCCGGTCCAACGTGCTTCCAATTACACCAGACGACCTTCCGTCGATCACAGCGAATTTTTCCAATGGTATTGTGAATACCATCGGAAAAATTATATTGTTATTGTGAATTTTATAATTTACGGTGTAATATAGACACGAACTCTTTCTCTTAGGTTCTATACCACGCATTTAACACACACACACAATAGATTAATTACCTCTCGTGGTATGCGGCATCACAATCATGGGCGGGATGCGCTTGCACACGTGGTATTGCGCCTCGACGGTGTTAAGCACGATGCGAACCAACGCCTGCACTTGCGCGCATAGCTGCCCCGTGCCGTAGTGGTACTGAAAAAAACATTGGTTATAAAATGTTTCACTGAGTTCGAGTTGCGCCAACTTGACAGGCCGATCAACCAGGGATCGCAACCGGTAATCTGAATACAGGTTTTAAATAAGGTATTACCTGTAATAGCGAATATCGCTACGTATATCGGTTAATGTCAAAATAGTGGTATAATCAATATTGGTATTCAAATATATTAGAGGTTTAGCTATTTGACAGCAATACCTGTATAATGAGATTTACCCCTAAACACGATTACCGGTATTAACTGTCAATGTCAGTTCTGTCAGGCCAAAAAGTTGTTCTAATATGTTGATATTATTCTCTTAAGATTATTATGACAAAAAGACCAACCTGAATAATCATAACCCGAAAGAAACTTAATTCCATTAAGTTAAGGTTTAAGTTACTTAAAACAAAGAGGGTGTCCTTAGCTTTTTGCAGGTCAGTGTAAATCGTTTATGATGAGAAAACAGGACAGCAAGTTTTCGAGTGTTATCGCCTTTATTCGAGTCTCATTCTTATAAACGAAGGATAAAGATCTTACGGACTGTTATATCATAATCAGTGACATATTCTTTTCGATTTACACTATGCTAATGCATATGTTTTCGATTAGATATACACGTTTTGGCAAACGACTCTTTAATCTAGTTTATTATTAAAATTACATGAGCCTTGTATTTTTCCTATAACCTCCTGCCGCCCAGACCATAAAATTTGCCTGAGAATTTTGAATTAGGTAATAATGTAGGAAATAGAATAGAATTTCTTTTGTTTAAGGAGACCTTTTAATAGGCCTCTGGGCGGCAGGAGGAATATATTTTTAATACCTAATTCAGAGTTTTCATACAATTTGCTCAGCATCCAACTCACACATGTGCAGTGTTTTTCTAGTAGCAGACAAATTTACCCAACTTGACAAAACTTCGATGGCGTTGCGGTATGTACATCGAGTTCATAAATATATGAGCTAATCCAAGGATTCAAAAATAAATGAGCATAGAAAGATACATATGCATTTGAACAGATTAACCAATCAAAAATACATATTACCTGTCATATTTATCTGAGCATGTCTCACATAAATATGTAAGCAACTGAAAAGTCATAAATATCTGTACTAATATTTTTCAAAATTATATAACTGTAACCACACTGAAACTCAACAAATATCTACGCAAAACTTTTTACGTATATTTTGACAATCATCGAAAAGAGTACCGTACTGTCAAATCATACTTTTGTCTCTTTCACTTTACGTGTGACGTCATAGAAGTGTCATTACTATTTGCTTGCGGCGTTTTACCCATATTTGCCGTTTTGTATTTTTGATTGTTTTAAAAGAGGTTGTTATCAACTTTAATGACTGACCACTTGCAAATTTATAAATGATATTGGTACTTTATTTCCTGCCGTGTATAGTAAGTGTAAGAGTAAGTAAAAATTTCAATGACACATTTTCAATAATTAATTATTTTAATTAGGGGGCTATCAAATAATTCAGACAGAAATTTGCGGATTTCGAACTTCGCGGTAGGGCCGCTGTACCAACATTTGTCACATCCACATACTCGTAGGTACGTAAAATTTATAAAATGTATTGTGGATTTTGGCGTGATTTCTGTATGAAACGAAGTTTTTCTATTGTTATTTTATGTTTCACAAATAAATGAAATAAATATGCGATAGGAAGTAAATGCGCTTTTATTTTTATTTAGTGATAGTACATCATACTGTATTAGTCTAGGGCGTTTGTTTATTGTATGAAAAGATGTAGAGCCATTTAAAATGATTGGTTTTGATTGGTTTTGTTTGGCTGTTTGGATTTAAAAAAAAAACAAAATGAAGTAATTTTCGTCTACAATTTATGAATAAAATTCGGCCTTTTTCCAGCATGTTTGAGAAAAAACTATTTAGTCATACTGTGTACTTGACATCTTATCTATCAAACAAAAGTCAGGAATACCGGTATTAAATAGAGGCATTTAATATCGTTAATAGTGAATATATAGTGAATAAGACAAAAGCGGAATGACAGCATTACCTCTAATTCGAATACAGGTATTGTTTTTTTAGCGGTAATCGTTTGACAGTTCTAATAGGGGTATTCAATAAAACCGGTTGTGCAATCCCTGCGATCAACGTTACCAAGCAAATTACTATAAAACTTCCGTGCAATAAATTGAAGCGAACGATTTGAAGCTGACAGACGGTTTGGTGCAACCCACCATTATTGTAGAAGAATGTACGTCGCATCCGTTTAAACATGTAGAATTTCGTTAATTACCAAACTGTACATAGTAACTGTACAGGCTTAAACATGTAGAATTTCGTTAATTACCAAACTGTACTATAGCGTTCAAAAGAGCCTGGGCAATCGAACAAAACTATCGTTTGAAGCTAAATTGAGCGCCACCTTTGTGGGATTGATGTAACAAGGCTATTACAGATGTAAAGGTAATCTTAGTAGTAATGTTAGCTGTCCCTAGATGGCGTTGATATACAAAAAACTAAAAAAAATTGTGCACACAGATTTAAACTTTATTTATAACTCCTCGAGTATTCTGACGAGACTTATTCTTTTCTACTTACTGACTTATCTTTTTTTTAGGATACTTTTTGTTTTTTTTATTGTCATTATTGAGACATTATTAAATCTGTTCAAACATCCTGTGTATTTTGAATTCACCCACCGGAGCGTAGCGTAACCGGAAAGCCCTTTTTGGCCAAGATTTAAAAAAACACAAATTAGTTTAATATTCGTGGGATACGAACCTGGGCACTCTAGTTTAGAAGCCGTATGCGCAAACCACTGAACCAAAGTGTTATTAGTAAAGCCGCCGAAATATAACGTCAGTTGAAACCTTGGTATATTATCCGTAAAATATGCTAAGGGAATTACAGTTTTATTACCATAAGACTAACGTTAGAATGGCATATCAACGTTTCAATATATTGATAAAAATGTATACTATAAAAACGTAAGAGGGTAAGTTTAAGTTTTCTAAATACCATACTAGTGCTGATTTTTTTCTTAATCAAAGATTCATCGCATGTTCCTTTGTCTGCTACCGTATACGATTGAAAGTGTATTACCGTTACTAGCTGATTATAAGAATGAGTTCTTCGTGCAATATTGATATGATAACCAGATCGCAAATAATTGCCTTGCATAAGGCACTCGTCTCACCGCGAGCTACTGAGCTATGAACTATCGGCTATAAACACGAACAAAAGATACGCACTCCCGTGTTAATAAAAGAGACACGGCGATACTCGCCCAGCTATCAGCTATCATCGCCGGGCGAGTATCGCTGTGTCTCTTTTATTTACACGGGAGTGCGTATCTTTTGTTCGTGTTTATAGCCGATAGTTCATAGCTTAGTAGCTCGCGGTGAGACCAGTGCCTAAGGAAGGCAAAAATAAATCAGAGATTGCTAGATAAACAGGTGTCAACGTAAGTAGTTTAATTTACTTCTTTTTGGTATTAAAATGTTTGCATTATAATTTAATAATAATTATATTATATTTTTTACAATTGTTTCAGAGGAAAACTGTTTCTTTATGGGTAGATCGATACTAAGGAGAAGGGTCTTTGTCCCACCGGCATAAAACTGGAAGACCACACCTCATTGACACACAGCAACGTCAGTTGATGGTGCGGGAATATGAGGAAGACGGATTTAGGCCCACAAGACACTACGCCGGTTTGTTTGGCACAAGTCCGCCCGTTCGTCGTGTGCTTCATGAGGAAGGCATCCATCACCGCAGACATGCCATCAAACCTTTGCTGACGGATGCTCACAAAACGGCAAGGTTACAGTTTGCTCGGGACCATCTTCTTGACGACTGGACTAGTGTCGTCTTCACTGACGAGAAGACTTTTAAATCCAGTCAACACGGACGCCTGAGCTTGTGGCGTCGAAATAATACGCGATACGACAACGATCATGTCGTGCCCAACATGGAATCGGGGCGTATCACAGTGAACATGTGGGGTTGGATGAGTGCAGCTGGTCCGGGAGAACTTGTCAGAATACCTAGCCGTGCAAATAGTGAACATTATGTAGAAGTGTTGGAGGAGACCATGTTACCTACAGTTCGAAATGTGTATCCAGAAGCAGAATTGCCGTTGGTGTCGTTTGTGCAAGATAATTGTCCTATACACCGTTCGCGTAATGTCAAAGAATGGTTTGGAAAACACAAAAATAATATTTAAGTTATTTCCTGGCCTGCTAGATCACCGGATTTAAATCCGATTGAAAATGTATGGGGTGTTATTGTCCAACGCTGGGATAATAAAAATGAAAGGACCCCGGAAGCGTTGGAAGCACATTGCTTAAAAATATGGGAAAGTATTCGTGGTTCAGATTTATGTTCAAATTTAATAACATCAATGCGTTCCCGATTACAGGCAGTTATTGATAACGAGGGGGGTTACACCCGATATTAAATAATATAAAAAATACACTTACTGGACTTGTTAAAGTCGAGTAAGTATATTTTTAACATTGTTTAATAGTAGTGTTTTTCATCACACTTGCCGACAAAAAAATAAGTTTTAAGACATAATATTATTAAATGACGTACTGAAATTTCTATTACTCCCTAGGGAATATCACTTTTCTATTACTCCCGCTACGCGCGCAAGCAATGGCGCGCTTAGACAGCAAGTGTGATGAAAAAATATTTTATCAATAAGATAATAATTTTCTTAGGCTACGAAACAGTGGTGTTTAAAAAAACTACTACCTAAATAAAACAATTATTGACTCCCTTACTTTAAATTTCTCGATTACAATGACATGTAACAGTGAAGGAAGTTTAGTAGTTTGTATTTTTGATTAATAGTAATAAATAATAATATTTATAACACTTTCCAGCTGGGATTTATGTAAGCACAACGGAACGTCGAATTCTAGGATTGGTAAGTTAAGTCAAAACTTTTGATTCCCAAAAATAGTGATGGTGGATGGATGACAATCTATAAAATCTACTAATTGATTTTTATTTTTTAATTAATAGTAATAGTCTCATAAAACAAATCGTAATTATTGTTTATTTCAGTTGCTAAATAGATATTACGGTTGCCAATACCTTTAAGTAGTTTTATTGAGGCGAAGTTTCAATCTTTTTCCGTTTTCGGAAATGATACTTAAGCTTAAACCTCAATAAAAAGTAAACAATATTGCCTAATTATAAATCTTACACTTTTTTTACGGTGTAAATTAGTTAAATTAAAGCACACCTCGTATTCAAAATGTGTTTAATTTCCAATCAACGTTATAAACACTGCTCACTTAATGTGTTATTTATTTAACCAACTCATGCCATTACATTATCCTAAAATAATAAAATAGTACTTGATTATGGATTTTTCTTTAGATAGTTTGTTTACAATGTTATCAATTTCTATTGATGTTAACTTTTAGTGAATTATTTCAAAAGATGGTATGTCTTAGCACATAACTCGTTGAAAAATTAAATGTAAACATGAAATCGCTCAATAGCTTGAAGGTAATTTAATTTCAGAACCTTACATATCTTGTAGTATAATAGTTATTTAACCCTTAAATCGACAACGACACTTTTTTTGAAAAAATACATAAAACTATAGTTTTTATGCCTATTTATATGATTTTAAATAACAGAAAATTAATAAAAAAAATCGGTTATGGATAGTTTTTCAGAAATCATATGTCAAGTATATTGCGCGTTGCCAACTATGCAGTGAATAGGTATTGGGCTTGAACGTCCAGTATTTTTGCCATTGCCAATTGTACGGTCAACTTAGTTTATTATATTTTTAATTTTTTTTTACATATATTATATGAAACAAGATATTTTATGTCAAAATCCTTATTAAAAAACTTATAATTTCAATAAGTAAGTAGTAATATCTTAGAACCTGTGGACTACAAATGAAAAAAAAGGGACACTGAAATTCAAGGGTGACATAGAATAATATAAGTTTTATTAATGGTAAATATAAATTCACGTGGTTCTATGTCAGCCTTTGATTTCAGTGTATCTTTTTTCCATTTGTAGTTCACAGGTTCTACGATTAAGGTTCACAATTTAGTAAAATCAATGCATTTAGAGCGGCTTAGTTTACTTGGCTCATGGCATAATCAACAGCGATGTCCGAAACCGAATGATGTCCTTATCATACGGGAAGCAAAACTTTTTTGAGATTGACTTTTGTTTACATGTTTGTTGGACTTAAATAAAAGAAATTAAGTCACTCCAATGAAAAATCAATACTGGGAGTCACTGAAAATATGCTGTTTTCTGTACTGCTGTGCAGCATCTTCCTCGTCTGAGTTTTCGGCATCTAGGAAACTTTTTTTGGACTTGAAATCACACAGCTTTATTAGAAATACATTACATAATAATAATATATAAAATAAATAATAATTCTTTGATATATTGGGCAGCAAAAGCTCATTGAGTGCGAAGATCTATTTCGTTATTAGTACCTACGTCGTTATGAGTAGTTTGTAAAAAAATGGCCATATAGCGATATTATGATATAGATGTTATTGCAGGTCACTTAGTACTAGTTTTTAACCGACTTCAAAAAAAGGAGGAGGTTCTCAATTCGACTGAATTTTTTTTTTTTTTTTTTTGTTGTATGTATGTTACCTGATATCTCCGAGAATAGTGAACCGATTCTAAAATTTCTTTTTGTTATCGAACGTGTATTACCCCGAGATGGTCCCATTGGCACCAAGTTGGGGTCTGATGATGGGATCCTGGAGAAATCGAGGGATCTCTTCAAATTTTATAGGTACATGTATGGCGCTTTTGGTAATTTTCATTCATTTACAAGAATTTGCATTCAGAAAGTAGGATTTGAGGAAACCAATGATGGAAACAAGTCGGGAATCTTGGAGAAACCGGTTGAAGTCGGTTTTTTAAATTTTTAATTTGGTGATTATTACATAAAAAGTGTCCCATTTTCATTTAATTTGAGTGGTTTTACTCGAAATTATAATGTGTTGATGACGCACGGCAACATTGGCAACGAGAAAAATACTGGACATAGTTAAAACACCGTATCATTGGCAACGGGAAAAATACTGGACATAGCAACAACAACATAAAACATGGCGTAGTTGCCAACGGGAAAAATACTAGACATTCTACTTTGCAAGTAATAAACTCATTGATGAAACTGTGTTAGAAGTTTCAAGTAAACAGAAATATGTACTTCAAGTATTTAGTTAAATAGATGTGCAAATTAAACAATACCTTATCATACAAAATTACGAAAAAAAAATTTGTTAACGTTAGGCCGGGCGATGTGTCCTTCCCAATTGGGTATCTTGGCGGCGATTTATGACAAACTAGCGTTTCTGTTGGCTCGACACATTTTTTTTTCAGAATAATAATCATTATGCAATACACTTACACTGCTTAGTTTTCGCTTCAGCGTTTTGGTTTCTTGTGTAGATTTTTGTATTTTGGATGTCTAGTATTTTACCCGGTATCGAATTAAGGGTTAAAGTTGCCGATTTCTAAAAATGAACATTTGATAGTTTAGAAATGAGCCTTATATATATATGACGTTAAGGCTATCGGAAAAATGGTGAGTCTTACCCTCATATTAATAAGGATTAATCTATAACTGTGAATAGTTCATTCTTAGAAATTGGCAAATATAATAAAAAAATATGTTTTAGCTTCCATTGTGCAGTCATAAGATTTATTATTATGTTTTGGTTTGAAATAAATACGCCTTGTAGATAAAGTAATAAAATATATAGGGTTAAAATCAGATACAGCTTTTGTATTTCTTTTAATACGTATTATCATTCATAAGTGCAACTGCAAATTGATTAAACAGCGTTTTTTGCTAACAAGACATAAATTATTTATTAAGATTAAGATTGGTTGTAATTTGTAATTAATTAATAAAAAATATAGAAAAAAATGAAGTGTCCTATTTTTTTTGTGTTTTTATCCGTTAGCAATTCCTGAATAAACACAATAAGTACCGTAAAACTACCTAACTAAACTCCAAATGTTCCCAACAAGAAGATTGGGACTGACATTTATTAAGAATTGAAATTGTGGACTATTATATAGTTGCAGTATTGGACCATAGTTAGGTGATTTTACGGTATTAGACCATAGTTTCGGGGGCGTCAGCCTCCGTAGCCTAGTTGATAGTAACCTTGCCTACGAAGCTGGAGGTTCCGGGTTCGAATCCCGGCGAGGGCATTATTTGTGCATTTATTTATCACAAATATTTTGTTCCTTGGTCATGGCTGTCTATGTATTTAAGTATCTATATCTTTCTATCTATTATATATATATATATATATATATATATCGTCACTTGGTACCCACATCACAAGCCTTAATTGAGCTTACCGTGGGACTAGGTAGATTTGGGTTAGATGTCCCAAGATATTTATTATTATTATTTATTCCCACAAGTGGTAACAACTGGGAATTAAAAATCGTGGGATTTCTTTTTCCCAGTAGATACCAGTGGTATCATACCACCAAATATTAAAGTGGTAACAGGTGGGAAAAAATCTCAGTTGTTACAACTCGTGTCATGTGAAACGAGAGGTTTTACGGGGTATCGAAGGTGGCGGGGTCAAAGCCGATAACTCGAGAAAACCGGTTTTTGAAATACGAACTAAATGTCACTTACGTGAGGTTTGTTTTTTCAATGAAAAAATATCTCGACTTATCGGGTTTGGCCACTCAGCTCTCGATATAATGAATGTAAAGCGAACCTTTCTAGGTTCGCTCTTCTGAGCATTCTTGCGTATGAATTCAACTAGAAAATCGTTGCTATCCTCAAGCGGAACAATAGGCCTTTACCAATTTGACAATCACAAATCAGCAGTAGTGACATGCCGATAGCTACTTGCGAGCAGTGAGTAGGTAGCTATCGACGAGTTTATTCTTCGCGGGCGAGTGAATACTCTTAGAAAATTTACTCGTCGGCAGTCTGAACAGCTAGTGATCAACTGTACTAAAATATGTCTGTAACTTTTACTGTGTTCCCTAGGCGAAGAAATACTGGATAGCCCATCGTTTAATAATATTGGGTCTCTGGTTGAAATGGGTGGGTAGCACTACACTAGGCTAAATACCGCCTGACCGAGTGATCGATTTTTATTCACCTACGACTATGAATGAAATATCAATTCAAAACTGTTTACATAATACATAGATATCAGGTAATTACATCGATTCCGAAAGTTATTTGACTGGTTGAAACTACTGATACTTGGGTCTATTTAAGATTAAAATAAGGTAAATAATTTTGACGTGTCTTAATGTTTATTCAAAGTGATTGAACCTGTGGAATGTTGCCTTATTTATATTAATTATAGAATAATCGGACCAATATGTAAATAATTATAAAATATTATTACATATTTGTAATGAACTATTTTTGAACGGTGTTTTTTAGTAAACTGACATTTCGAAAGCGCTCATCTTCTTTCTAATGATTTAAGAATATGAAATTTTACCTTCCAATAAAATTAATATTATGTTTTCTAAGACTTCGGAGATCTTCAGGATGTGAGAGCGTAGCGTCTCCCAATGACCGATAGATGCCGCTAGCGTCTATGAAGCCGCTCCACAGCCCGTAGCGCGCCGCTGTGACGTAGTTTCCGCTCAAACAGCTTCCTGTAACCAACCAGCTCGCACCCGGCGACTCGCCGCCATTTCATTGTTGAGGAGAATGTAAAGGTTGATAAAATATTGCCACCAGGAAGGCATTATCCAGATCTCCGAAGTCTTAGAAAACATAATATTAATTTTATTGGAAGGTAAAATTTCATATTATGTGTTTCGTTCGACTTCGGAGATCTTCAGGATGTGAGACCTGTCTATTATCTCCTGGTGGCGAGTCAGCGGGTGCAGAAATGTTAGGGCTCTACTGCCCTAAACCAACTAATGAATTTTGACGTGTAGTCAATAAAATTAAGAATACATGATGCATCGTTTTGCATTCAGAGGTTAAGAATAGGCTCAAACGAGGCTTTTCGGTTGGGTTGACATGCTATTTGCATACGTCTACAGAGTAGATATCCGCAGATTATATATAGGACTTACTCATCCGCAGTTTTTACACATAAGTTTCACATAACATTTTCGGTAATTTATACGAATTGACACGTCCAGAATACCGGGTTCATATTTTGATGTTATCTAATTTAGAACGGAATTTCAGAAAGGAAATAATTAAGTGAGAATTATTAGAATAATTGTCTACGTATAATACAGTACAGTGTAAGGTCATGGACTCTAAACTCGGTATTAACATTCCATATGTGGGTTTCTCTCTGATATGTCGTACAGCTGTTCAGATTAAAACTAGTGTTCTTTAAGCGTTTAATCAAACAGGCACCTTGAAGGCGAAGGTTTCGCCAAATAAATACTTTACAAATAATATTAATCAGAGATTATCGTTCGCTACGCTAAATGCGATAAAATATGAGAGGATATTTTCGTTACTTGATTTGATGAGACAACTGGCAGACGATGTTATTTTTAGCGTACCACGATGACTATCTGATGCCAATACTTTCTGCGTTGGTCGTTGTAACTAATAATCATACTAACTATCGATCTCCTCAGGTTCTCCTTAAGTTTTAAAGTGTAGTTTTTTTTTTTTTTTTTTTGGAGTCGCAGTGCAAGTTCCCTGTTGGAGACCATGCACCGGCTTCCTGTTGAGGACCGACTGAGAATGCGGTGCGTTGATCAATATACTCAGTATAGTGTTTCCTTCTTACCTCGATATGAACGTATTTTATTACGTTCTTAATTCACCATGGGAGATTCCCTCAAGAGTCCGGTTGGCAGATGAGATGGGAGCTGGCATGGGACTCTGTAATCGCCCGAAGCAGTGTTAGGGCCTGCGATAGTGCAACCAGCCTCCATGGACGCCCAAGTTCGTAAGGTTGAGTCCGTCTAGGAGCGCACGACGTTGGACGCGAGACAGGCTGTCTCGCAACCAATCATTTACCTTATTTCCCTGCAGGTCGCAAATGTTGTGGCTATGGTTTGAGTAAGGATTGTAACGTATTTCAGGTAGTATATTTGCTAACCTAGGTTGATGGGGGTCGATCTGGTAATCTGTACTACTTTTTCGACTGGATTGCTATCAGGCAATAGTCTTGATAGGTGATCAAACGTTGGTCAGAAATGTATCATGTGGACGCAGTCACGGACGCATCCAATTGTTTACTTACAAATAATATTACGTATACTAAAACTGCCCAGGACCGGAGTCAGAGGTGAACAGTCGTGTTGGGGACCAGGACTTTCTTTGGGTCGTAGCGCTAGAGGAGTAAGTAAGTTCAGCTATTAATATGGGAGACCTTTAATCGGCTCTGGGAAAGAATAATCTGTGTAGGAATAGCACCGGGCATAGCAATACGCTTAGATAAAAACGAAGAATTTATTTTCTGTGACGAGTATACCGGTGTTTCGAGCTATCTCTCCATGGCCTCTTTCCTCGTGCAGCTGTATCTCGAGCTCGCTTACGATCGGGGGTTTTTGTCCCAAATGTGTTTATTGCCCTCGGAGAAATGGTTCGTTTTATAAGGAGGACCCCGTATAGTTGGAGAACGAGTGCGAGTAGAGAGATTATAAGAGATCTGTTTCCAAACCTTGTCAATACCACCAGTTTTCAGAAAGTAGGCCCGCGGATCTGAGTGTCTGAGGAATCCGGGGCTGGTCAAACATTTGTAGAATAATTTGAGATATTACGTTACAGATTCCATTCATTGTCGAACAGGTCTTCGGTTTGGTGCAGTGTGCATTAAGTGTTCCTGCTTCTGCTGTATTGGATCGTGGGAGACTGCAGATAGTTTTTGAATATAGATACAACGTACAGATTTCCTATAGAACAATAGGACGCAGTTCCTTGTGACTCGGTCAGCCACTACAACGGATCCTCGATCGAGAACGAGGGGTTTGCAATCCCCCAGCTGCAGTAGGCACGTGTATGTCTATCAGGAACACCCGAAGCAGGAGCACCAGACTGTGGTTTGCAATGCTTCCGCTCGGCAGGCGGCGCCAGGGTGGTTGCCGGCATCAGCTTGGTTACTTACGTGATATGGGGGGGGGGGGGCAAACTGACAAGAGTCGTTGGCGCTTTCGCGTTGGGCAGAGCTTCCGCCGTATGGCGAATATCGCGGGCGGTGGCGTCATCCGGCCAGTTGGCAGCCGGCAGCGAGGCGTTATCGTGGCGTCATTGTATCGGCTTGGCGGGCCACTGTAGTTGCACAATGAACTTCATCGGACCAATTGTATTCTGACTTGTAGCGCCATTGCGGTGGTCGCGTGAATGTAGCGGTTTCGTGATCGGCAGCAACATGGAGGTGGGTTATACCGCCATGCCTGGACAGCATCAGCATCGAACGGCAGTATTATTACCTGTAATGTCATCATGGTGACTATAATTTCGTGGCCAGCGGTGTCCCGTGGCACCCGGTGAGGTCAATACCGATGGTGCCGTCGCGACGACTAGTGAAGTCGGGATCGGTGTCGTGGTTGCGGCAGCCAATGAGGCGAGGACCGGTGGCACCGTTGTAGCGCCCAGTGAGGTCGGGATCGGTAGCATCGTAGTGGCACCCCGTCAAAAAACGGGATCGGTGGTGCCGGCATGGCACTCAATGACGTTAGTACCTGTGGCACCCACGTGGCGAGCAGTGAGTTCAGGACGGGTGGTGCCCACGTGGCAGCTAGTGACGTCGGGGCCGGCGGCACCGACATGGCGTCAGTGAGGTCAGGGCCGGTGGTGTTCACGTGGCGTTCAGTCGCGTCGGGACCGGTGGCGGCCAGCGTCGGGACCGATGGCGTCCCCGTGACAGCTAGCGACGTCAGGCCCGGTGGCACCAACATGGCAGCCAGTGGAGTCCCCGCCCCGGTGGCACCGTCGTGGCGGCCAGTGAGGTCGGGATCGGAGGCGCCCCCGTGGCGGCCAGTGAGGTCAGGATCGGTGGCGCCCAGGTGGCGGCCAGTGAGATCAGGACCGGTGGCGCCCATGTGGCGGCCAGTGAGGTCGGGATCGGTGGCGCCTAGGTGGCGGCCAGTGAGATCAGGATCGGTGGCGCCCATGTGGCGGCCAGTGAGGTCGGGATCGGTGGCGCCTAGGTGGCGGCCAGTGAGATCAGGACCGGTGGCGCCCATGTGGCGGCCAGTGAGGGCAGGATCGGTGGCGCCCAGGTGGCGGCCAGTGAGATCAGGACCGGTGGCGCCCATGTGGCGGCCAGTGAGGTCGGGATCGGTGGCGCCTAGGTGGCGGCCAGTGAGATCAGGACCGGTGGCGCCCATGTGGCGGCCAGTGAGGTCGGGATCGGTGGCGCCTAGGTGGCGGCCAGTGAGATCAGGACCGGTGGCGCCCATGTGGCGGCCAGTGAGGTCGGGATCGGTGGCGCCTAGGTGGCGGCCAGTGAGATCAGGACCGGTGGCGCCCATGTGGCGGCCAGTGAGGGCAGGATCGGTGGCGCCCAGGTGGCGGCCAGTGAGATCAGGACCGGTGGCGCCCATGTGGCGGCCAGTGAGGTCGGGATCGGAGGCGCTCCCATGGCGGCCAGTGAGGTCAGGATCGGTGGCGCCCAGGTGGCGGCCAGTGAGATCAGGACCGGTGGCGCCCACGAGGCGGCCAGTGAGGTCAGGATCGGTGGCGAACATGTAGCGGCCAGTGAGGTCAGGATCGGTGGCACCCATATGGCGGCCAATGAAGTCGGGACCGTTGGTGTCTCATCACAACATTCGTCGCCATCCGCAGACTAGACTCCCTGGGTTAATAGAATATCATTAAGCTAACTCACCAATCGATCCGAGAGCGGAAAACGTAAAGAGTACCCAGGTCCAGCTGCAGCTCCCGGCGGCGGCGGCGGAGCGCGGGGTGGGCCCCGGCGCGCCCGGCCGCGGCGGCGACACGGCGGCGCCGGCGACGCGGCGGCGCGCGAACCGCCCCCGGCCGGCGGCGCCGCGCTGCCCGGGGCGACACGATGATCGCGATGCACGTTTCCTCTCGTCGGGTGCGGAGCGGCTTACGTTACCGTATGAGAAGTAACGCGATTAAAAACACGCGTTAATCGGACGATTTCCTACTTTAAAAATCTCGGAAACGCCTACGACTGAACGACGGTAACGTTTAAAACACGATCGTGGTCGAGAACGTATTTCGCCAGAAAAAGTGGGTAGATCGAAGTCACTCTTGAAAATTGCGCGACGGACGTTATCGGTTCGAAAATACTTCGGGAACTCGATTATTCGAAATGAAATTTTAAAATTCGAATCTTAAATTTTCGTCGTAAATATTTAACGATAGACCACTTTCTTGACGATTAGCGAAACACTTCAAATTACTTCCTTAAAATAACTTTTTTGTTCGAGCAGAAGTTCCGAAATATAATTACTGGGAATTAAGTCGATCGAAAAGTTAAAGACCACGTGTCGAATTTAAATAAAAATATGCGGACCTTCGGCCAAGACGGTCGACGAAACAATGAAATGGCGGCGAGTCGCCGGGTGCGAGCTGGTTGGTTACAGGAAGCTGTTTGAGCGGAAACTACGTCACAGCGGCGCGCTACGGGCTGTGGAGCGGCTTCATAGACGCTAGCGGCATCTATCGGTCATTGGGAGACGCTACGCTCTCACATCCTGAAGATCTCCGAAGTCGAACGAAACACATAATAAACATAATTATTTATAAATGTGGTTTTATTTATTTACCACAAAGGTATACTAAATAATATTATTAGGTAGATAATATTCATTATTTAAAATATTTTAATAATCAGAGAGCCTACAGCGAACTATAAATATCGTTAATTTCAAGTATCTGTCTCTGTCAAGTTGAAGACGCCTTTATTAGAGTGACAGAGATAGATGCTCGACATTTACGATTCTCCAAGTTCACGGTAGACCTTCTAAATAGTTCATTGCGCTTCGCCAGCAGCGCCATCTAGTGTGGATAAGACAACCTATGCTAACAGAGCTCAAGCGAGCGCATAGGAAAGTCGCCCTAGAGGTGTCCACGCTATTTTGAACCCGATAGTACATATTGTAAATATTTTTCTTTGACATTGTAAATAATACTTCCGTTTTTCTTGATTTGCATGCCGATTCTGGCCTAATGTACTGAGACTTTTTAGATTTAAGACCTTTATTATGTACGTGCATTCTGGCAAATAAATGAGTTTGAGTTTGAGTTAAAGTTTGAATTTTGAGTCGAGGAAGAAAGATGGAGAACCATGCCTTGGCATGTGTAGGCGTGTGACAAAGTAAGCCTACTTAAAGTTATTCCTTCGTATGAGAGTGGTGTCATTTGGAATCATAACCTACCAAAATTTATTTTATAGACAATGGCGTTCCACGTGAAGATCCTGGACATAAAGATGTAACGATGTGCCGTTTTGGTAACTTTTCCTATGTTTTTTAAATGCCTGTAGGGAAAATTACCAATTGGGAGTTTTCACCATACCGCGTTTGGAAATCTACCAGAAATAATTGCACAGCAGATTAAAGTAAGCAATCATAGTGCTGACCATGACATCGGACATTAGGTGCTCAAACCGGGACTACTAACATATCTCGTACAAATAACGGCATACCTTGTACATAACGACGGACAGAGCCATGAGCCAATGACGCCTCACATGCGGTTCTAGAGCGTGTAGAGAGTGAGTGACCATGTTGCTAGCCATTGACATCGGTGCTGTCACTCCGGCACTCGATCCAGCGCTGCTACAGAACTGTAAAGGAAACAAGTAGCTTTTCAATCAAGCAACCTAATCATGCGCCGCGTAGTGACTGCAGTAAGAGTACATTTGTCACCACCTCAACTATTCTTGTGGGTGTCGTAAGAATCAAATAAGGGATTGGAAAGTCACTGTGATGTTCTTTGACGGTTGAACGCTTAACCCCTAAAAACCGTTACCGCGAGGTTAAAAGATGTAATGGCAAGAATGTATGGTCTACTCGTGTCAGTAGGCTAACCAGAGATTGCGTAAGTAGGGCATAGCGTTTTTTGACTAAGCTGAAAAAAAAATAACTTACTTGTAGCAGCATCAATGTTGGTTCGGCAATGCTAGCGCCCATCAAGTGATTTTGATCTAGCACTTGAGGTAGATTCGCTATGAACGCGTTGAAGATTGCTGACTGCCTATAAGTATACAAAAAAATACATTAACATTTCTAACTTCGTGGACAAAAAACAAGAATAATAGTTGTTAATAGTAGTTACACAGAAAGTATTATCAGCAAATATTATTACGGCCACATTATTTTGCCTGATATTTTATTCCCTGTAGATGATTTTTATTCGTACCAGTCGTACCATCATGCTGGATACATTACTTATTTTGAGAAACAATTGAACACAAACCTTAATGTGTGTGGCGAGATATGGAAACATTTGTCGACGCAGTTATACCCGAGCAGTAAAAACAGATGTCTCAGCACTACCTCCTGGGTTTTCAACGATTGCTTGTCTTCATTTGGGTGAGCTTGGTCGGACCTACAATAAACATACATATTATAAATTTTCTATGAGAAGTTGCATGACATACAATAAAGCAAATAAAACCTACGTTTGTTATATTTTGCCTCAAATTCCTCGATTTTTGCATGACATTGTTTTATTTGTTATCTACAGAATTTTGTGACAAATTCATTTAAAAAAAATGTATACCTTGACAAAAACTGCATAAGCAGAAACACCAGTAGATTAGTGGTTTCCCGGTCGGCTTCTTCCAGATCTACCGCTTTCGGCATCACGGTCATTATCTCCTCAGTGGACCGTCCAGACAACGTGTGCAAACCTTCTGTAAGACATTCCAGATGTTACTACAAGTATACATAACATAATTCTATAGTACTGATTTGATCTGTGACGTATTGTTACATGCCGCATTTGCAGCAACGTTAAAAGCAATAATCAGAATTTAGAGAATACAGATACGAATATTCAGGTACAAAGTAACTTTGCCATTATCCTCATGGACGCACATAGTGTTAACTTAGTGGGACTACGACTAGCCGATCCCTGCCTGATAAGGCCGACAACGAATGTTGAAACGTTTGCTGTTTGTACACTCCTGGGGCCTGTTTATCAAAAGCTTGTAACTTGTAATACAAGCGGAAGTCCTTACGTAATAAATGGCGATAAAGAAATGCTTCTGTTACAAGCTACAGGCTTTTGATAAACAGGCCCCTGGCAACTGTAGCCACTGGCACAATACCTTAAAAAATAAGTTAATAGTTAAAATATGATGACAATACAACATTTAGAACTTACCATGGTTATTAGAGCGTTGTGGCGTCGGTATAGAAGCGGGTGCCGCGAGTAGCTGCCCCAGGCCAAATCTAGAAGTCTTCCGCTTCAGAAGAGGCGCGGAGTACTGACGGGAATACACTTTTTCGCGCTCTGGAATACAACCACCTTATCTATTACTAGAATTGTTCTGCGAATTGAATCGTAAAGACTAAGTCCTAAGTATTTTGCTAAAAATATGGTCTATCACTTTTCCAGGTAATGAGGTCAAAAGTTGCTAATCTAAATAATAAATATTTGGCTGTAAGACCATGTTAAAAATAGTTTTTCGCTAAATGTATTATATAATTATTCATTAAAAAATAATGTCCTACCGATAATTTCAATATGAATGCACATTAGGGTGTTTCATTTTTCAAAATTGTGAAATTTTCTCTGACTTTGCTCACGCCCTAAGTTTCTCTGATATAAAAATGATATATTTAAAATTTTATTGAGATTGGATAACGTTTAGAGGTTGCACACGTTTGAAAGTGGAGCCAAAACCCCATACATAACGAAAAAAATTACTTTGTTATAAATTCATAAAAAATAATGAACCAACACTAAAATTACTTGGGAAAGAAGATTCTATCGTCAAATATAAAAAAAGGATTTTATTCTTTAAGCACGTGTGTGAATTTACTTTAACCTTAATATGGTATTTTCAAAAGTGTGCAACCTTTAAACGTTGTCCAATCTCAATAAAATTTTATATATATCATTTTTATATCAGAGAAACTTAGGGCGTGAGCAAAGTCAGGGAAAATATCACAATTTTTTTGCCCATACAAAAGTGAAACACCCTAATGCACATAGGTAACTATTGGATATTTTAGATGAGCTTTCCTTTCAGTAGTCAAAATAGTCGCCTTTTTATCCTGCGTATCCTATATCGAGTCATACTTACAAACTTATATTTACATTTCCTAATTACAACTATTTAATATACTAACCGTGTTGTCTATCAGGCTGTGGAGGCATCGTAGCGGGGGCTGAGATAGTCCTCTTATACGGCCATTTAGTGCCAAAAGAGGCACTCAAAGTGTTGACCGCTGAGACGCTGAGAGCCTCATGCGCCCGTCGTACTTTGTATTGGAACCATTCGGAACTTGTGTCCGTACTGACTAACTCTGTAATACAGTTTTGATTCAGTGACATTTAAATCTACGTAGGATATAAAAATGTATAAACATACCTATTTTATATATTTTTATACATATATACCGTGTGTATATAATTTTGTTACTTGTGTTTCTGTGCGTGCCTTTGTAAATTGTAACATACAGTAGATGTATAATTCTGCAGAGAAAACTGGTTTATCTTTATTATAAATGTAGAAACAAAACAAGGAAAAGAAAAATAACTTACCTCAAATAAAAACACTGCAGCGAATCCTAAAATGATAATCGTTGAAGTTAAATATCAAAAATTAATATAAAAGTAATATAAAACAAAAATTACAAAAAAAACACTAAATAAAGAAAAAAGCGTATTATTTTCTGTTATATTAGCATACCTCTCAGATTGTTGAAATCCACGTTCTTATTAGAGTTGATTTGTGCTTCAAGAAATAGCGCTTCAAAGCGATTAAGGAAAAACTGCCAAGACAGTATATTACGATCGCTCAGGGTATTATGAAGCTGGTACACACATTGGAGTACCATTGCGCGGTCCACGATCACCAAGTCGAATTGTGTCTCCAAACAATAGACGAGCAACTGTAACCAAGAATCACAATTGAAATAATACCTGCAATCAAAGTCAAAGTCAAACTATTCTTTATTCAAGTAAGCTTATTAATAAGCATTTTCGAATCGTCTGACATTATCAAGAGAGAGAAATAAAAATCTACTACTGGTTCAAACCCTACACCGTTCCTGAGAAGAACCAGTAAGAAACTCAGTAGTCGTAGCTAAACTATTACTGGGGATTTTTAATTAATTACCACTGACATTGAACATTAAAAAAAATTACCAAATCTGCTACTGACTCTGTTGATAGGTTCTCTAAAAGTTCTTGGAACATTTATCTTTAACTAACTTGTTTTGCATGGATGTGGAATTTATCGCTTTTATCAATCAAATAGCATCAACAAACTGCACTTTTGGGGTAGGAGTTTTTGTCAAGTTATCAGCGCGTTTGATTTATTTGTTCATAAACAACGTTAAAAAATCTACAATAACAAATAACGACATCGATATAATGTAACACGTTTACAATATACTCACATCAATGGCATTGTCATGTATGGTGCCGAGATACAAGGTAGCGCGCTGCGCGACATACACGTTAATATCGTCCATGCTGGAGATGAGGTAGCAAAAAGCAGTGGCTAACGCCGTTTGGAGTGGCAGACTCGTCTTGATCGGAGAGCCGTCCATAAATCTGGCGACAAAATCGAGTTACATTATGATTATAATAAGTTGGCATTTTTTTGGTCACGTTTCTAGTCCGTGTCCGTTAATCTTTGAGGCACATATGAACCTGGGATTTGATACTTCACTGACTGTTTAACACTGAAATTTCTTCTTTGACACGGGCGTAAGTGTTATGGTGGTGGAACTGGACAGATCACCGCTGCCGGGATATGTACAACAGTGTAGCAGGACCTTCAAGGCTGGCAGTGACGATGACGAAGCATTGCTCATCACCTCACCTAATGATGATGGTGACCTTATAAAGCACGCAGAAGCGGCCGCGCGCATCACGGTGGTGGAACTGATCGCGAACTGCACAGAATACGTAACCGCCAGCAGCTAGTGTGTTGTGTAGCAGTGTAGCAGGATCAACAGTGCCAACGCATAGTCACCATCATCAGATGACGGTGACCATTTCAAGCGCGCGAAAGCGGACGCGCGCCTTTCGGTGGTGGAACTGGGTGCTTAGCCAAGTTGCCAATCGCGAGCGCTTAAACGTCAATCGTAAGCGAAAGGCAGCTAACTGTCTTTGTCGCACTAATAAGCAAGAGTGACAGAGAGGGAAAACTACGATACGCTACCAAGCGCTAGCGATTGGCAACTTGGCTAAGCATCCTGGTCGCGGACGATTACGCAAAACACGTCGCCGCCGCCAGCTAGTGTGCAACAGTGTAGCAGGACCAGTAGTGACGACGCATGCTCACCTGATAATGACGGTGACTTTCTCAAGCGCCCGGAATCGGACGCGTGCGTCACGATGGTGGAACTGGTCGCGCACTAGTGCGCAGAACACGTCGCCGCCGCCAGCTAGTGTGCAACAGTGCAGCAAGACCAGTAGTGACGACGCACGCTCACCTGATAATGACGGTGACTTTCTCAAGCGCGCGGAATCGGACGCGTGCGTCACGGTGGTGGAACTGGTCGCGAACGAGTGCGCAGAACACGTCGCCGCCGCCAGCTAGTGTGCAACAGTGCAGCAGGACCAGTAGTGACGACAAATGCTCACCTGATAATGACGGTGACTTTCTCAAGCGCGCGGAATCGGACGCGTGCGTCACGATGGTGGAACTGATTGCGAACTAGAGCACATAACACGTAATCGCCGCCAGCTAGTGTGCAACAGTGCAGCAGGACCAGTAGTGACGACGCATGCTCACCTGATGATGACGGTGACTTTCTCAAGCGCGCGGAATCGGACGCGTGCGTCACGGTGGTGGAACTGATTGCGAATTAGAGCACAGAACACGTCGCCACCGCCAGCTAGTGTGCAACAGTGTAGCAGGACCAGTAGTGACGACGCATGGTCACCTGATAATGACGGTGACTTTCTCAAGCGCGCGGAATCGGACGCGTGCGTCACGGTGGTGGAACTGGTCGCGGACGAGTGCGCAGAACACGTCGCCGCCGCCAGCTAGTGTGCAACAGTGCAGTAAGACCAGTAGTGACGACAAATGCTCACCTGATAATGACGGTGACTTTCTCAAGCGCGCGGAATCGGACGCGTGCGTCACGGTGGTGGAACTGATTGCGAATTAGAGCACAGAACACGTCGCCACCGCCAGCTAGTGTGCAACAGTGTAGCAGGACCAGTAGTGACGACAAATGCTCACCTGATAATGACGGTGACTTTCTCAAGCGCGCGGAATCGGACGCGTGCGTCACGGTGGTGGAACTGATTGCGAATTAGAGCACAGAACACGTCGCCACCGCCAGCTAGTGTGCAACAGTGTAGCAGGACCAGTAGTGACGACGCATGCTCACCTGATAATGACGGTGACTTTCTCAAGCGCGCGGAATCGAACGCGTGCGTCACGGTGGTGGAACTGGTCACGGACGATTGCGCAGAACACGTCGCCGTCGCAAGCTAGTGTGCAACAGTGCAGCAGGACCAGTAGTGATGACGCATGCTCACCTGATAATGACGGTGACTTTCTCAAGCGCGCGGAATCGGACGCGTGCGTCACGGTGGTGGAACTGGTCGCGGACGAGTGCGCAGAACACGTAACCGCCAGCTAGTGTGCAACAGTGCAGCAGGACCAGTGACGACGCATGCTCACCTGATAATGACGGTGACTTTCTCAAGCGCGCGGAATCGGACGCGTGCGTCACGGTGGTGGAACTGGTCGCGGACGAGTGCACAGAACACGTCGCCGCCGCAAGCTAGTGTGCAGCAGTGCAGCAGTACCAGTAGTGATGACGCACGCTCACCTGATAATGACGGTGACTTTCTCAAGCGCGCGGAATCGGACGCGTGCGTCACGGTGGTGGAACTGGTCGCGGACGAGTGCGCAGAACACGTAACCGCCAGCTAGTGTGCAACAGTGCAGCAGGACCGTAGTGACGACGCATGCTCACCTGATGATGACGGTGACCATTTAAAGCGCGCGAAAGCGGACGCGTGCGTCACGATGGTGGAACTGGTCGTGGACGAATGCGCAGAACATATCGCCGCCGCCAGCTAGTGTGCAACAGTGCAGCAGGACTAGTAGTGACGACGCATGCTCACCTGATAATGACGGTGACTTTCTCAAGCGCGCGGAATCGGACGCGTGCGTCACGGTGGTGGAACTGGTCGCGGACGAGTGCGCAAAACACGTCGCCCCCGCCAGCTAACGTGCAACAGTGCAGCAGGACTGGAACGGCCACGGAACAGATTGCTGAGTGAGAAGCGTCGCATACGCTCCATAAACTGTAAGGAGGGAAAGGTTTCCGTCAGTAACTAAGACGTTCCTGTCGATTTTTTCTATCACCAATCATGTGCTCGTTTACATGTCATCACTTTAGCGAACGTACGCCTTGTTCTTGTATGAGAAAGCTATGAGCACATGTGGAAACGTATTCAAAATCTCAGAAATTTCGAATATCTACTCACATATGTGCACATATGGTTTCGTTCACAAAACAGCAACTGCTAAGGACGAGCCAAAATAATTCTTACTAATTAAGTTTGATGAAAACTCACTTGTCAATAAGCAGATTCTCCTGGCACCAAATCAAGAATCCTCTATGCTCGGAAAGGGCATCGGCATTTAGAACCAACACTTGCAGGCATTGGAGCAAGTGATACAGCACATTCGGGTGCGACGTGCTTTTCAATTCCTAGAGGTACAAAAAGAGATTATGGTTATATTCAGAATCGTAGGTGGCACCTCAGAGCTACGAGTACATTTTACGCTAGGTATATTTCTATAGTTTTACCCCCTCATTCATAAACGTCTAGTAACTTAGCAAGCCGCTAAGTATTGGTTGTCCCTTTCGTTCTTATCAATATGTAAATAAAAGAAAAAGAGACTAACAATACTTAGCGGCTTGCTAAGTTAGGAGACGTTTATGAATAAAGTCGAGGTCCAAACTAACCTGTAACAATTGATGTATATATTGTAGCTCTTGGGGTAGCTCGTCGATACAGAAGTGGAATTTTCCGGCAGAGGTCGGCCAGAAGTTAGTCATGTCTTCCTCCACTGATTCTCCCATTGCTTCGTGGTCTCCCAGTAAGTTGGGAGTCGATACCTGAGGAAAACACTTTATTTATTTTTCACAGTTCATAAAATCAGCGGTTTCAAATTTAATGGTCCCGTATTTTTTAAAGACAAACTGGGCTTTATCCTGTAAACTTCAATTCAATAACTGTCTGGCTGCCTGCGACCACGGGTGTAACGTCATGCCTGAAACGTCAGAGCATAATTAAACGTAAGTTTACCCGATTAAGACCCGTTTGTCGCCCTATATGAGTGATAATCGTGAAAGTTTAAATTTAGTGATCCCGTGTTTATCATAATGTCGTAGTTCCCATCACGTTTTGACAAGAATGCAAGTGACAGAAATGGGACCATAGCGTTTGCAAAGAGCCAAAGATCAGAAGGTAGTCATATTTGATGTATGTTTTTCTCATTTATTTTTTAATTTTTGTATCAACTAAGTATATAATTTCATCATGTTTCCATGTTTGTTCCATTTTGATCTCACTGGGAAGCTGTCACACCGAACTGAGTGTCTTATCCGTCCCGATTTCTCCATTAACACTCACATCAGCAGTAGCAGTAGCTACATCAGTGTCCGTCAACGTGATGGTGTGAGCTGTGGCCATGGGCGGGGCGTCCGTCGCCGGCAGACTCGTCGCCATGTCCAGCTGCTCAGTTATCGTCTCCACTGTCGCTGTCATTATCTATAAACATGGAACTTGAAAATAAACAACGATGCCTTGAAATATGTATCGAGAATACCCTTGTAAGGCCCTTGGTCCTACCTGTAGTTAACATCAAATCGAAATTCAGTTCAGTTAAAACAAAGTTATTTCTTTTGACTCGTATAATTTTCGAACAAACTAAAATCAACTTTTTTCCTGCCCCTCAGGTAATTTAATGACATATTTTGGATATGTTTGACTGGGCCTTAAAAGGATACGCAAGGTCTGAACTTTAAAATAAATACTGTTAAGTTTTAACTTGACGAGTATAAAATATTACTTTTAAAAGCATTTCAAACAATTTTTTAAAGCAAATGAAATGGAATTTATGAACATTTTATTTAAAGTCAAGGTTATATCTAATAAATAATTGTATCTGTTTATTTTATCTGTATCTGTTTATAACTAAAACTATCCCCGTAACAACTAAGTTAATATTAAGTAGACATTAGCAAGGTAGTACGAATATTGAAAGAAACAAAGAGTATGATCTGAAATAAGCAAAAGGATTCCTCAGACTTCATTGAACTTAAATGATACAAAGCAAACGTTTATATTCTCCGTAATCAGTTTACACGGAACTGAACGTCAAGTTATCTACCTCTATAAAATGATTATAAGTTATCAAACCTTTTTTTGTAATATAGTTCTATGAAGTCAGTTATATTATATTAAAGAAACATGGCCTTTGTCACAGATTTATGAATTTAGATTCACCCCAGTGACAGAGACCATAGTCCTTCACACATAAAGCACACAATCACATACAAGAGCAGGGAAGAACATACTTGCGTGTCGGCTGACGACTTTGTCAGGGTCGCTTCCGAATCGACGTCGCTTATGAGTGACAGTTGCATGAAATGAACAAACTATACATCTATATAGACATACATTCAACTCCAAGAATAGGATATTTTGTAGTACATTGTCGCTACAACTTGGTACCGATTACTAATCCATATATTGTTAATGCCAACATCGGCAATATCATTGATACGGTGATACCTCCAAAGTTAATTGATTGCGAATTAAAAATGACCTGTAATATATTAGGTATATTTTATTTTGGCCCTCAAATTAAGTTGCCATTAAACATTTCAATTGTAATTAAGTTCGTTGTAGCGATGAATAAGTACTAATAAATTCGGCCATTTTTGGATATCTTGTACTGGAAAGGGAAGAGAAAATTAAATATAGAGACAGATATATGTATGTAAGTTGGAAATTATGTATGACGCAGGCCAGAGGCGTAAGTCAAAGATGCATTTCAGAAAAAGTCCGTCGATGTCCCGTACACACACGGTTTTTATAAAATTTTGGGTTTATCGAAGTTCTCTTTCGTGACCAGAGGAGTCAAAAATTCCTCAAAAAATATATACCTATTAACTAATAACTCGGAAAAGAACACAAATTATCGGAATATACAAGCGTTTGTACGCGACAGTCCATGGAATAATCCAAAAGGTCTTTATGTTGTACCAAAATACATATCGTCAGGGATAGTACAATACCGCGTTACTAACAAATTCAATTAGGCTCAATTTGAGTGTCAATTGTTTGATATTTGTATTGCACTAATTGTTTGGTATTGCACTATCCCCGACGATATTAGAATTACGTTTTTTTTTTTTATTTGTAATTTTAGATTTAATTGAATCTAATATTTATGTGTTGTATTTTACCATGAAAATAAGTACAGTCGAGGAATTTAATTTCCTACCCATTTCGTACCTTGTCACAGTGACAATCAATATGAAAGCTGCTAGGACTGTCATATTACAGCTACTATGACAAGGTACGAAATGGGTAGGAAATTAAATTCCTCGATCGTACATATTTGAATGTGTGTCTTTTATAGCTAATCATCAAGGACTTAATACCTTTGGCCGCGTCGAGTAGTATTGTCGAATAAGATAGAAGGTAACATTGAATCTACCTACGTAGGTTTCGTAATGACTTAAAATTACACAATATCGTTGAACCTAGCCCCGCAAGATATCCTTCAAGGCGACTGAAGTAAATGAGTGTTTATTTTATATACAGGGTTACTTTTTCACCAGTACAAAAAATCAACATACGTAATAGTAGTGCAAGTTACAGAATACTAGCATTTTTTGTTACTACCCCTTTAGAACAAAAAACTAAAATACCAATGTTTGAACTTATCCGCAAACCTAACAAGAAATTTGGACGCATTACGCATTATCAATGTACATAACTAGCAAAACACACGAACTGGCAACTGTTTGTTTACAACGTCATCGCACGCGGCATGGCGGCTCAGAAAAGCGGCGGCGGTAATCAACTTATGATTATGACTTGGCAAAAAAATCTTACTTGAGCCCAAATCTTCCTTCATACATGCACGGGCCTAGGACCGTCAAAATAAAGAATTCTTCTGTGTGGGAAGTTTGTCGAATGTTTTAAATTATGTCTGGGAAACGTGATAAAATTACAAAGTAGGACAGAAACTTTCTTCATTGAGGCGTATTTAAAAATTTGAAATCAACTTTATGTACAATGATTGGAATCAAAAATCATACCTAATTAATGGAGTCCATTTCTCATACTAATTAATTAATTCACATACTTCAAGTGTTCAAAATGTTGGCTGTGGTTATCTAAACACACTCTTGCCCGTTTTTGAATGTTCCCTTCGATATTTCCCAACACAAGTCTGTAGTTTTTACTTTTAAGTTCATCAAATGCACTTATTATTAGACTTTTTAAGTCTTCGTAATTTTGGGCCTCTTCAACGTATACCCGTCGTTTCACCTCACCCCACAATAAAAGTCACACGGGGTCAAATCTGTTGACCTGGCTGGCCATGGCTATAACACTGGCATTTTCCAGGCGGGGCACACTTTCTTCAGCGTATAGCCGCTGGGCTGCCACTGTAATTTTCCCCAATGAGAAAATAACTACGAGCTATTTCCGACTGAAGGTAGTACGATACGACGCGCGTGCACACACCTAAGTCAACCGTGGGACTTACCGTGACCTAGTCACCGAGATTAAGGTAACTGCTATGTTGCCAACTCGTTTGCCGACCGGCAGGTCGCTCACCCCTTTCCGCCGCCCTCTTCGTCCCGCACACCGTTGACGTCTTGTCATTAGTAAGCCCATTATTTTACATTTGCATGAAGGATAAATTAATAATAAATGAAAAAAAAATCAATTTTATTTGATAAATGTAATCTATTATCGATACCAAATATGTGGGAAATCGTACCGGTGAAAAAGTAACCCTGTATACATATTATTCGATTGCAGTGAAATATTTTTATAACATATGATATTGATATGTCATGCCTCCCTCGATGGAAAACATACTTATTAATTACTTACAGGTTTCAGACAACATTATAATACCACTTATAAATACATCCCCCTTATCCCAGCATTCCCAGCCCAAGCGATGAGCACATCATTACTTAGAACATTGAGAATTACTATGCCAGGGGTGCAATTCTTTAGCAGCCATAAAATTTTTAATCGAATTTATATCCCGCCGATACGTGATCAACCCAACTTAAATTGGAAACCAATATCTGGCATTAAGTTTCACACTGCACTATTTTTATAGCCACACAAAGGATATCTCGCAGACAGATAGACATACATCCATGAGCTAAACACCGGGAGGCTACGGGTACGAGAACATGCAGCGAAGTCATTGAGCTCGACAAACAAGCCATGATGAAGCTTTGACTTAGCCTAGAATCCACTTTTATTTATGACGTTTCTATTAGTCAAATTTTATTAGCGAGTAGTGAATAAATGTCAAAAAAAGAAGTTTTCTGACGATATTACATTATGAGGATTCGATAGTTTCGAGCTATTTACCGAAACAAATGCAATGAAAAAGTTTGTGTCATTGATATTTTCGACTCTTTACTCACTACTCCCAGGTTTAATCGAGTCACATTTTTTCCACATTGACTGAGATACAGTTGACACCCCAAATGTTTATTTATTACACTTATTTTTGATGATTTTAAATTTACCATTCATTCACAAGTTTATAATAGTAATAATTGTTATTTTATATTCTATTTTAATAAGTAATTATTAGTCCCACCCCAATTTAATTACATGAAGTTTGTTCCATCCGCCTTTTTATTTAGAAAATTTTTAAAGAATTGACGTTTCATTCAAAATATCAAGTTGACACGTAATATAGCGAAAGTTCATCCTAACATTCCCAACAACTGATAGAGCGATGCCGTCAATCGGATTTGCGTCGGAAACTCCTGTGTCGGAAACGAAACAGGAGACAAACATCTGGCATAAACTCATATCGGGGCAAACTTAGTTTTGGCTTACTGCGTCAATAGGTTACTATTAGGTAGTTCAGGTAAAAATACGCACATGCGGCATATGCACCAGTACTCCTCCGACAGAGCTCTTGTCGAGTGGATGTGCGACGGACAGCAACGCGTCGGGCGCGGCTGGAGTACCGGATTTGCTGCGATCGTCCTCTTTCTTGTCCAGCCACGGCTCCTCTGCTGGGGGCTGCAGACATTGGTAACGCTACATTGGCGAATGTACACATGATATCAAACATAGCGTTTGTTTCTATTGGGTGTTATTCAAACTGGACCTATTGACATTTTATAAACATCAAATAGGACCCAGTAAAAGCAGCATGGGATTTGGGAATATATTAGGGATTAAGATTAAAACATTATGGTAAGTTTTGAATTGACAGCTGGTTATAATCATCCCAATCCAAATTATTATTTAAAACAGGCTTAGCGTTGAAAATTTCCGAATTAAATCCCGTTTCTTTCCAAACAGCTCGTTTTTTTCTGATTTTTTCGAAAAAAACAATGAAATTTTCCACTTTAATTTTCAACTCTTAACCAATCTAAATTAGGTCTGATTTTCAATTATACCAGCAGGCTTAGCACATGATTGGTGCGACAGTATATCACCGCGAGATAGATCTCCCGTCCTTCACTAGCAATATTAACAAAAGAGGGACGGATAGACTATCTCGCGGCGAGATACTGTCGCGCCAATCATGTGCTAAGCATACAGGAGAACGCGATGTCACAGAAGAAAAGTCAATTGAAACAGATGGCAAGGAGTGACAGTGACAGTGACATTGATTGTTTCTGAAAAAATCCGAAAAAAACGGAAAAAAACGAAGTTTTCATACATTCCCGAAAAAAACATTTTGTTTTTTTCCGACATTTTCAACGCTAAACAGGCTGCATAATCGTACTTGTTTAAGAGAATTCAAAGTTATACCAAAATAAAGTTGTATTTCGATTGTTGATTACACAGAAAGTCAGAAACTAAAGGATTGGCTATGTAAAGTTTTTCGAAGGTATGAATATTATATTTTTCCTTGATAGCCGTCGTCTATATAAAACTATAAATTGTAAATAATCTTTTTTTAAGTTAGTGAAATGACATTTGTGTAGTTTTGTAGATAAATAGAGCCTAATGCGTTCGTCGGCAATTAGTAGGTACAATGAAATAGAAAAAAAAAATCCGTCAACGTCAATGTCACTCGTGTCATTCATTCATTTTTTTTTCTATTTTATTGTACTCGTTGCAGACGAAAGCATTAGGCTCTGTTCATCCATAAAACTCAGGTATAGCTAGGCTGTTTCGATTTGCCACAAGTTGGTACATGTAAGTGGAATAAAGCTATACCTACCGTGGGTTGAGGTTTCGGCTTGTCAGGAACCAGCGCTCTCACCAGTTGCACAGCGAGTTGATGCCACAACGCTGCCGCTTCGCAGTACGAACAAGCTCCCTCGGATAAGCAACGCGCTGGAGATAAAAGTTTACGTAATTTTCATCCCTCATAATTTACGTAAGCTTATATCAATCAAAAGTAATTAAGTAGTACACCAAACGAAGGAAACTCAAAGGAAAAAACTCGTGTATAAGCGAATTTTGGTACAGTTGTAGGGAATGGTGTTTTAAACAACATACTAAAAGTACTGGTAGTTAGGGGTGGAGCTAACGGGGGGAGGGGGGTGTAAAGGTCCTTATTTTTAATTTTTCGTTAATAACTCGTAAACCGTGGCTTATACCAAAAAACGTTCTAGTACATAAGTAATCTACATAAAATTCTCTACAAAAAAGACATACGCATGTTTCCTCTGGGATCACTGTGTCATGAGATAAGAAAGCAAGAAGATGAACAATAAAGAAATAAACACATTTGTTTAAGTAGGTATAGCACATACAGGATGCTCGCAACCATTCCAAAAGATTTTAATGTTCAATTCCTGACCATATTTAGAGTCTTTAATGTTATATAAAATTTCCTGGATTCGGCTTGGTTTCAGAGATAATCAACCTTTTTTTCAAAATAAGTTTTTCGACGTTACTCGTCATAAAACTTCTTTTTGATAACAATGCTACCACAATGTGTTTTAATATTACCACACCTTTTGCCTGGCAATAACAAAATGACAATAAACTTGACGAAATAACCAGTCCCTAAAAAAAATATTAAAATAATAATTTTTACAAATTGTTATTGTAATAAAAAGTACTGGAAATGTCAAAAAGTATTCAAAAAGTCTAAAATAAAAGAGAACAAAAAAAAAAATTTTTTGGTGGTATTTCACATTAGGTCTCATAATCATTTTTGTTTATTTTGATATCTGGAATGCATACTTAAAATATTTTGGAATGCTAGCGCCCGGGCGCGCCCTGTTTGCTTATTTGTAAAAATAAAATTCCTAATTATCATCTAAACCTAAAATATTCTCATAATCATCGTCAGAAGATTTTAACTATGCATTCTAGACATCAAAACAAACAAAAATTATCATGAGACCTCCATCATCATATCAAATACCACCAAAAAAAAATTTTTTTTATCTTTTTTTTAAGACTTTTTGCATACTTTTTAACATTTCCAGTACTTTTTATTACAACAACAATTTGTTAAAATTATTTATTTTAATATTTTTTTTAAGGTCTGGTTATTTTGACAAGTTTATTCCCATTTTTTGATTACCAGGCAAAAGGTGTGGTAATATTAAAACACATTGTGGTAGCATTGTTATCAAAAAGAAATTTTATGACGAGTAACGTCGAAAAACTTATTTTGAAAAAAAGGTTGATTATCTCTGAAACCAAGCCGAATCCAGGAAATTTTATATAACATTAAAGACTCTAAATATGGTCAGGAATTGAACATTAAAATCTTTTGGAATGGTTGCGAGCATCCTGTATGTGCTATACCTACTTAAACAAATGTGTTTATTTCTTTATTGTTCATCTTCTTGCTTTCTTATCTCATGACACAGTGATCCCAGAGGAAACATGCGTATGTCTTTTTTGTAGAGAATTTTATGTAGATTACTTATGTACTAGAACGTTTTTTGCTATAAGCCACGGTTTACGAGTTATTTACGAAAAATTAAAAATAAGGACCTTTACACCCCTCTCCCCCCGTTAGCTCCACCCCTAACCACCAGTACTTTTAGTATGTGGTTTAAAACACCACTCCCTACAACTATGCCAAAATTCGCTTATACACGAGTTACTTCCCCCGAGAGGCAGCTTTTGGTCTTCGTTAGGTGGGCTAAAGATGTTAGGGTTGCAACCAAGATGACTGAGACCGAACTATCTGTAATAATGAAAAGCCGATAACGGCGATGACGTTAAAAAGCACGTAATCCTTTTTTTTTTATTCAAGCCATCATGTTACATATACAATACACAAAATAATAATATGTCACATGATATCCTGTTAGGGCACAGCAGAACTCTTAGACTTAACTAAAACTAAACTACCATACCTATAACGACAACGTTATTATTCATTTTATTACATTCACATACAACTAGATAAACCAATATTATTTTTATTATTATTTCTTCATAATTTAATTTAGATGTCAAATAATTACGTACATAGGTAAATAATGTTTTGATGTCTTACAAAATGCTAAAATGAAGTTCATATTACATGTTAGTTATTATTCCAAATAATAAAGTAGTGTTAGTTATTTCAAATAATAAAATACAAAATAATTTACAATTAAAACTATGTTGGAATAAATGTGATTTTTTTGTCACCGAAATACTGAAATATAATTAGGTATGGAGCTTTGTTTTATGTTGTCATGTCGTTACAGGTTGCTTTTGACAAGACTGCGCGTCTTCGTGAGTGAAACCATCCATAACTAGTTTTCACTTGTGTTTACTAGATTTCAGATAATATATCTTACCGTGTTCTATAGTATTGCTCTGACTGGATTTCAACATCAAACGCAACAATTTGGTAGCCTCGCTGCTAACATTTTGCATGTTGATTCTACGTTGCTGGAGCTCCATCTACAAACGATATATGTATGATTTTATTTATACACACAAGTAGACAGAACGTTTACAATATATACAATTCAAATGATCAATTGATCATTAAAATAAAAATAAAATCTAAAACGAACTATAATAACAGATTTACTCCCGTGATACCTGTTTTAACAATATGTCCAGCATAAGTATGCAACATGTGAGATTCTGTGGTCGTAATGAGTCTTCCTTCTCCTTTGTGTCCTTCTCATTCATCTCCGGGCACTCTGGATCTTCCTTACTCTTGCAGCTAGCTATAAATCAACAATTGATAAATAACACCCATACAAGATCCCGGTTTCAATGTTGCATTTGCATCAATGCGAGAACAAATCAGGCGTAGTAACTTGATTATTTTAAATAATAAAGCATTATACTTGAGAACATACCCATGGGAGGTTTGAAGATCTTTTCGGGGAGATTGATGACGCAGTGACTGAACAAATCGAACAATTGCGACAACGGAATCTTCACCTCCAGCATCGAAATAGTCTGGAAAAATATGGCTCCATTGCATTAGAAAGTTTCGGTAATAAATTACAAGACTTTGTAATCCTGGTCACGGCACCAAAAGTAAATAATATGTTGCATGGTAGAGGTAATTTCATTAAAGCTGACAGGGATGGAATTAATTAAATTAATGACATATATCACTGTGTGTAATTTTTGATATTTTTAATTTAACGGACGGAACTTTATTATATTAAAATATTGAACATGAATGTACAATTAATTTGTGTAATTATGTATGTGACCGTGCTATAGCAACCTGTATCTACTGTCATTTGTGTGACATTTACACATATATCGAGGGTTGGGTGGTCAAACCCGATAAGTCGAGCAAACCTATTTTTAAAATACGAACTATATGACATTGACGTGAAGTTGTTATTTCAATGAAAAAATATCTCGACTTATCGGGTTTGATCACTCAACCCTCGAATTATACTTTATGTCACTTATTCAATGCATTCGTGCATTGGTGTATTCACCTGTACCAAAAAGTAACTATTTTCTCAGTAAGAATTTCTTTTTAGATAAAGAAAAACTTACTCCTCCCTTGCCATTAGGATTTAGTATTAGCACAATACCGTCATAATAATAACCGCCTCAGTTGCACCAGTATCTTACCTGGAACCACTCCAACACAGGCAATACGGTCTCTGGCGACGGCGTGTCGCTGACTCGCAGTACAGCAAAGTTGTACAGATTACGCTCATCCAAGCCCAGCATAGCACCATCCGGTTCTAGGATCTTGGCAACGGGAACTTTTAACTCAATGAGTTCCTAAAACATAATGAGGCCTAAGGTTGTAGTACCTTCGAAACATTAAGTACAGATGTCGCTAGTGATTAGCTTCACAATACCATTGACTAAATTCGCTGTGATCGACGGAAGGTCGTCTGGTGTAATTGGAAGCACGTTGGACCGGCCATCCAGAGGAAACGGGTTCGAATCCCGTGACAACCAGAGTCTTTCGCAGTTGATTTTTTCTATGGTAAGCACATCTGTTACGACATTGTGGGATAATGAGGCCTAGTTTGAAGTCTTTTACTCATACTGGAATACAGAATAACATAGGCAGTCATAGTCACCTACATTATTGGTCAATTTGTTAGCATAAGTACATACAACTATTATTCGTCAAAATATTACATTACGATACAAGTGCGAAAAAAATGAAGTTCGAAACGAGTGGAGATAAATTAGAGCACGACGGAAAGGAGTGCTTTAAATCGACACGAGTTACGAATTTCGTTTTCGCATCTGTATCGTACGACTTTTTCAGTACATATGGCCCTCTGAAGATTTCGGCCTGTCGTAAAATGAACCACATCACTCATTTTACGTTAGGTTCAAAACTTCGGAGGGAAATCTGTACTAAAAAACGTCGTACGAGACACGTACAAAAATGAAGTTCGTAACTCGTGTCGATTTAAAACATCGCCACTTATTACGAATTTCATGTTTTTCGCACTTGTGTCGTAATGTACTATTTTAGATGCAAGCTTTTACCGCCGAATATATTTTCTTTAATTAATTCACCTAGTACTCATACTACTCATTAAGACGAATGTAACGAGCCCAAATTCGATATTGTTACTTCGTTTTGTTTCAAAGTTTCTATGGCCATGCCAACATTTTACCTTTTCAGGCACGTCGGAGCAGATAGCTTCCATCCACGCAGGCATGATGTAGTCCCAGATGGACTGCGTGATGATGCCATACGGAATCAAGCAGTAGAGTCTGCAAACAACATCAGTCCATTTGATTGAAAGGCGAGTCACGCAATCAGGCAAAAGTGTCATACTTACGAATATACTAAGCCTGACCCTGGCATCTCTAGATCTCTAGATGCCAGGGTCAGGCACAGGACTTTATATTTGATTAAATAATACATACACTTTATTTTTTGATATATGTCAGTTGTATTATTATTTGAAAAAATAAGTTCCGTTTCTTATCGGACTTCTCGCATCAGAGGTGTAGGGTTAGAGCTGGAAGTAGATTTTATTTTATAAACTTGATATTGTGTATGATGATTTATGGTTCAAAAGTGCTTGTTGTTATGCTTATTTCAATACAGAATCGTGTGATTTGGACCAACATAAGAATTTCATAAACAACCAACCTATTGAGCCCATCCTTAAGGTGGTGAGTCTTGGTAGCCAGGTTGTCCCAGTGGCCGGCTTGTCGCATGTAGTGCGGAGGATGCGGGAGTAAACACGCCACTAGTACAGCACCATGGGAAGTCGCAATGTCACACAACCAAGTTACACTTCTTAGTCCACCAACCTGTTGAGTTCATCCTTCAGGTGGTGAGTCTTGGTAGCCAGGTTGTCCCAGTGGCCGGCTTGCCGCATGTAGTGCGGAGGATGCGGGAGTAAACACGCCACTAGCACAGCATGGTTGGAAACAGCAAAGTCACGCAACCAAGCTATACTTCTTAGTCCACCAACCTGTTGAGCCCATCCTTCAGGTGGTGAGTCTTGGTAGCCAGGTTGTCCCAATGGCCGGCTTGTCGCATGTAGTGCGGAGGATGCGGGAGTAAACACGCCACTAGTACAGCACCATGGGAAGTCGCAATGTCACACAACAAAGCTATACTTCTTAGTCCACCAACCTGTTGAGCCCATCCTTCAGGTGGTGAGTCTTGGTAGCCAGGTTGTCCCAGTGGCCGGCTTGCCGCATGTAGTGCGGAGGATGCGGGAGTAAACACGCCACTAGTACAGCATGGTTGGAAACAGCAAAGTCACGCAACCAAGCTATACTTCTTAGTCCACCAACCTGTTGAGCCCATCCTTCAGGTGGTGAGTCTTGGTAGCCAGGTTGTCCCAGTGGCCGGCTTGCCGCATGTAGTGCGGAGGATGCGGGAGTAAACACGCCACTAGTACAGCATGGTTGGAAACAGCAAAGTCACGCAACCAAGCTATACTTCTTAGTCCACCAACCTGTTGAGCCCATCCTTCAGGTGGTGAGTCTTGGTAGCCAGGTTGTCCCAGTGGCCGGCTTGCCGCATGTAGTGCGGAGGATGCGGGAGTAAACACGCCACTAGGACAGCACGGTGGGAAGCCGCAATGTCACGCAGCCAGGGGCATACGTGTTCGTTCTTCAGCTTTTCTACCAAGTTAGCTAACTCTCCTGTAAATTAGTATTATGTTATAACTATTTAGTTCAAGCGATCACTGTCTAAAAATATTTGCAACCCTGTAACTTTTACTGTCTTTTCTTCTTCTTTTTCTTTCTCCTGGCTTTTGTCCCAGTTCATCAGCCCTCCTAGTAATCCTTCGCCACATAACTTTTACTCTCTTTGACTGTTCTAAATTATTTTGATAGCAATAGAAGGCTTACTATTGGGGCCGGTTAGGACACGTATTGTTTTTGTCAAAATATAGCCTAAGTTATTGAATTTAGTATGTTATCTTCATTCATAAAAGTCTAAATAAAATTTCGGAATATACACAAAATTTGTAAGAGTGGTCTTAGGAGGATAGTTGTTAGAAAGAGAAAAGGCATATTATCTAAGCTTTTAATCACTTCACATTATTTTCAAATATTGGATCAAACAGCAACCGACTTAAATGAGTTATAAAATAAACATGTGTAAACAGACGTACCAGTATAAGAGAAGGAGGTGACATGGAACCAGTGGAACAGCACTGAGAGCAGCCTACCCAGGATCTCATCTGGAGTGTCTGGGTTGGGCGTGCACAGTCCGACCATTAACCATACGCCATATCTGAAACCAAACGGTACACTTTACTTCAGGATTGAGATACAGTCTAGAACAGAGTTATCTGGAACCCCCTACATATTAAGTCTAGATGTAACTCTATCCTTAATTCACTTCAGCCGCTACACACAAAAACTAGAAATATTCCTGCTGTCTTAGGATCCCTTACTTTCCGAAGCAAATTATTTCGACCAATTATCTGCCCGTCCACGGCTTAGCTCAGTCATCAATGATCGTTAAATCAATAGTACCTATATTAAAGCTGAAATATGATATCTTGAATGGAAATTTACAGACGTGTTAAGAGACTTTAATTTTTTTACAAAAGTATGTACCTATTGTATTTTATCTGATTATCTCATTTAATATATTTTCAGGAATTAACACTAGATAAAGATAACAGTAATGGTAGGGATTAGTTCAAAGTAACACTTATATGTTTGTCTAAATCACTCACCTGCCGAGTAACTGGCGATCTTCGATCGAGATAGGATCGGGCAGGTCTACGCTGAGCGGTGGCTTCAGCTGATCGGATGAGCTGTCCGGGTCTTCCATGTTTATCGGCTTCGCTTCTTTGAGCAGGCTGCGATAAAGTAAGAATGAATATAGACATAGATATACTTCATTTCAAATACCATGGCATTGCGAAGGAGTATTCCATCCTCATTCAAATAAGATAGGTCGGCACAATCGAATAATTTAGTCTCCGAGTTTAATGAATAGACAAACCCACTTATTCATAAACGTCTCCTAATTTTATAAGCCGCTAATTATTGTTTGTCCCTTTCACTCTTATAGACATATTAATAATCAAAAGGGACAAACAATACTTAGTAGGGTGGATCGATTTTTTTATTTTCGGGTAATCATAAAATAATCTTTACGAATCGATACTATGCGGCTAGAAAAACCAAAAATGTTATGACCATTTTTGGATATTTTATCATTATGGACCCCATATAGAAGCCTGAAGATCGGCCTTATTTTTAAGGTTTTTTTAAGAAAACTCGGATGAGCAAGGATATTTTCTGTTTTAATTTTATGGATAAACAAAATAAGATTGTTTTTCATAAATTTAAGGTTTGTGTGATTTAATTATATGAAAATTGTTCGCAGTATCTCCAAAAAATAATTTTCAACTTTGAGGCTCTTGGGGCAGTACTTCCCGAATGATTATCTGAAAAAGATATATTGTTGAAAAAGTTACTTTTTAGACAGGTTATTCCTATACGCGGCCCTTTCAGAAAATCCTGATAAAAAATTTTGGTCCATACATTGAAGTATGAAAAAAAAATTTTTTTTTAGATTTTTGGAACCGGCGGCCAATAGAATGATAGTCGTAAAAAGTAACATTCTTTAACAATATACCTTTTTCTGATATTCATTTGGCAAGTATTGCCCCAAGAGCCTCAAAGTTGAAAACCAGTTTTTTGCCGATACTGGTTATAATTTTCATATAATTAAATTGTGCAAATTCTAAATTTATGACAAATAATGTTATTTTGTTTCTACATAAAATTAAAACCGAAAATATCTACGAACTACTGACTTTTCTTAAAAAACCCTTAAAAATAGAGTCGATTTTTTGGGCCTATAAACGAAGTACAAAATAAAAGTAAATACAAAAATGATCATAATATTTTTTGTTTCTCTAGCCACGAAGTATCGATCTATAAAGATTATTTTATGAATTTCCAAAAATAAAAAAATCGATCCACCCTAATACTTAGCTCGTTAAGTTAGCAGACGTTTATCAATAAGGGGGTAAGTCCACATTGAGTGAGGCACCGTATCGGGCTTTTGCCACGGCCAAGGCACGGCCTCCACACTGACCGAGCTGCCACGCGCAACAATTTTATTCACCATGACAGTTAATTCGCTCCGGATAATAAAACATGCATCGTATGTATAACTCAAGAAAGTGTGTCAACTTGTGAGGAAGGCTACCATAATTATTATTGTACCTGATAATAGCCTCAACAAGGTTGGTC
>JALPQI010009303.1:0-50988 GCA_025490895.1 Thaumatotibia leucotreta
GGCCACGATGTTACCATTGTGGAGAACTTGGCCATATACAAACTAGTTGCCCGAAAAGAAGCAGCAGGAGAGAACGAGATGAATCCCCTGTGACCAGGAATAAGGGCTCTGTACGACCAGAGCCGCAGCAGGGAAACGAGTGAGAGCCAGGACTAAGGGACGAGTGCTGGCTGGAGGTCGAAATGTCCCAGTAGTTATCTCACAAGCCAACGACGGGAATAGTCTGGTCGTCAAGGGAGAAATTGGTGGAATACCATGTAACCTTACTATCGACACCAGAGCTTCTCGGACGGTGATTAATCATTGGCTTCTGAAACACCTGACTCGAGGTCATGTAGTCCAGCCGACGCATCTACAGCTGCTTACAGCCACTGGCCAGGATATTCCCATCAAGGGAGAGACAGGAGTGGATTTAAGAATTGGCAAGCACATTTATCGGCACAAAGTGATTGTTGCCGACATAATTGATGACTGTATTATTGGACTAGATTTTATGAGGTGCCATGGTTATAAAATTGACATGGAAGTTGGAGTCCTGAAAACTAGATTTGATGAGGTTCCAATGGAAGGAAGAATTAGTGGGAATGTTTACTGCTCTAGAAGACCTGTTCTCCTACCAAAGGCACAGGTTCGAGTCCCAGTGCGTTTACCAGGAACAGCAAGTCAGGGAGGGCGTCGATGTGTAGTTGTGGAAAAAGTATCCAACGGTAAACCATGGATGGCAGCTCGTACAGTGGTTACGAAGATCAATGACGTTACGTATCGGATACGGAGGAATTTACGAAGCCCATGCAAGATTGTTCACGTTGACCGGCTCGCCAAATACCACGGAAATAATGATGCTCGGGACGAGCATGTCTTAGGAGGGGGTAGTGTTACGCCGGTGGCATGATAAAAACTACAAATATAATTTTAGACACGTTAGAAGCGTTTTCAGCAGGCTGAAATGCGTTTTCAGGCCGTTTAAGAAGGTCCTTTTTCACATACTACAAAATCAAATATTCACCCCAGATACCGTCATTTTCAGGCGCCTGAAACATGTTTTCAGGCCGTTTCAGGATACCCTCTATCCGATAGCGCAATAACCTGAAAACCCGTTTTCAGGCGTTTTCAGGACCCCTTTTGGGCCTCTCAAGTACAAATCGGTATATAGCTAAATTTCCCATAGGAGTGAAAGAGAAAGCACTATTAGATAAAGACAGCATGAGAGAATGTTCTGGAAGGATGTGAATGAGACAGCTATAGAGAGAACATTCTGGACGGGTGTGAAAGAGAAACCTGTAGAAAGAGACAGCGATACTCTAGAATGTTCGCGCACCTAACTCGGGAACTTTCTAGAGTCGAATCTTCTCGTACTTTGTAGATTTGAGTGGCTGGTATAAATACACAGCATGACCCGGCCGAGGAGTAGTTTCAATTGAGACAGCGAAGAGATAACATCAAGAGCGAAAACTGCGATTCTAACTGCGAGTTTGCGAAGTGTTAAGTGTGTGATCAGTGTTTTAGTTTACTGTTTGTTCCTTTAATTAGTAATTAAAGTGTCAGTTTTAAATAGTGGCTTATTTATACATTTTCTATAGAAAACCCACCCCACGAACGTAACAATATGATGAACTTTAAATTATGTACATATTTATAAAGCAAAATACGCATAGACACTACAGGATGATCTTTGTGCTATGAAGATAACAATAAAATTGCGAAAAAAATGTATGTATTCTAAGTTTTATGGAAAATATAATAATATCTGGCAAAATGTGGTTGTATTGCAGGGAAATAATATGGTCACTTTTACCACACAATTCTATTTCGAGATGTGGCCGTATAGCAGGAACGCGATGTAATAGTTAATTAACAATTAAGACATAATTCGGAAAATTTCGCAGCCTGACCGTCAGTCCCCGTTTCTCACTCCTGCTTAAAGACCCAAAAAATATCCTGTCAATGTCGAAGGTAATAACTAATACCCGATTATATAGTTACATAGGTAACTAACTATGTGTGTATTCTTTAAGAGAAAGTGTGTAGCAAAATAATAATTCAAAGTTATGTTAAAAGTAGAAGAACAATATTCTACAATTGATCAATAACCATCTCTGTATGATTTAAATTGATGCCTAAGTAAATGAAAAGCAGTAGGTAAGCAGGATAGGTGCAGGTTACGATATACATATATCATAAATTCAGCATGTTAGGTTAGATTTCAGACCGGACACGACTTACGACGACGCAAGATATGAATTTATCGATGACACTAGACGGGCAATTCCCATAAATCTTAGAGAGGTATAACTTTGGTAAGATAATATTTTAACGACAAGAACCTCAATACTTGATAGTGGCTGCAGACACCTTGTATCTACATAACATGTTCTAATGTTATGTCTGAAAATAAATATTGCTAGTAACTCTATTGGCATGTAATAACACATAATATATGACCTAGCTAAATTTCATTTATAAAATCTATTTTACCGCGGTATCAAGTCCCTAAATTAAATTAACATTGGTCTCGAAAGCTCAGAAGTTAAACGAGAAGCCAACACCTATAAAATCCTTGAACAATGTTTACTCTTTCTGTATCTATAGCACTTGCATTAAATTGTCACGAAAAACTGATCAATAAAAGTAGGGTATCAAATTGTCGCAACGAAATATGAGACGAAGCCGTAAAGGGTAAGGAAAAGTCCCAACCCAAACACAGGGCTTGTTTCCGTTCAAACAAATATTTATCCAAATGTTGAGATTGGACCTTGATATAACAAAGGCTGTAAATATGTAACTGAAGGTTGTTTTTTTATGACTGAAATTGTTGTATTTGAGAAGGGATTTGCACCCAATTGTAAATTACCCAGGTGTTTATGAATGTTAAATACGAAGTGTATACAGATGTACTTAGTGCATAATTTGCCATCGGGATCGTCCCAATTTGTATTTCTGTGTAAATCAATTTCAGTGCAATAAATACATACTGAAGCTGATTGTGGTAGCAATATGACATCAGACATCTACGGCGATGTCTGATTTTCACGGGAAAATACGATGGTAAATGATTATTGCACTACATCTGTACTGTACTTATGACATTAAGTAGGTAGCAGTCAAATTAATAACTTAAGATTTTTCTTGTCTAGATGTTTGATTAAACATAAATTTAAAACAATTTTTTTCACAACTTAGGAGGTATTAAAATTAACTACATATTTTGTGGAATAGTTACCAAAGTCCTAAGGTATATATGATTAGGAAAAGGTATAAGTCAAGTTGTAGGATTTTATAAAGAAAGTAGAGCTTTTATATGTATTTAAGCAGGTATTTAAAATACCCTATGTAAGTAAATGTATATCAGGGCTAGATCATTAAGCTGTTTGGACGCTTTAACAAAAACAAACGGTTATGGCTATGGCAGTCAACGCCTCGTTTTCAATCGCGATCAATTCGAAGCCGGTGGGGCGTGAAATACAGACAATTAAGAATGGTGTGAAATTCACCCGCCTGCGTTAATCCAACCACCGAGCAACAAATTACTGCAATACCATGATAGCAAGAAACAAGAAGTCACCTTAATTGATATGTCTGAGAATAGGTAACCTTTGAAGAGTACTCCGAGGTAGTTTTTATCAAGCGTTAACCCATTCATTGCCGACGCCTCATATTTTTAATTATCACGCAGCGCCGCCGCCTTCTACGCGACGACGCGAATTCGCGTCCACGGCATCACGTTAACATTTCAATGGACGCGAATTCGCGTCCGCGGCATTAGGTTATATTATCACACTTCAAGGACGCGAATTCGCGTCTGCGGCATTAGGTTATTTCACACTTGAAGGACGCTAATTCGCGTCCTCGGCATCTTGTTTACGCATACACAGGACGCGAATTCGCGTCTTCGGCATCCGAGATAAGAATTATGAAAATTACAAATGCATTGAATCCAGAAACCAGCGACGGTATAATATTATCCTCCATAAATAAAATAACATTTTGGTATCAGCTTTTAAAACCCATTCATTGCTGACGCCCCATATTTTTAATTATCACGCAGCGCCGCCGCCTTCTACGCGACGACGCGAATTCGCGTCCACGGCATCACGTTAACATTTCAATGGACGCGAATTCGCGTCCGCGGCATTAGGTTATATTATCATACTTCAAGGACGCGAATTCGCGTCTGCGGCATTAGGTTATTTCACACTTGAAGGACGCTAATTCGCGTCCTCGGCATCTTGTTTACGCATACACAGGACGCGAATTCGCGTCTTCGGCATCCGAGATAAGAATTATGAAAATTACAAATGCATTGAATCCAGAAACCAGCGACGGTATAATATTATCCTCCATAAATAAAATAACATTTTGGTATCAGCTTTTAAGTACAGTTGATTTCTAGAAAAAAAAAAGAAATAACTCGAGGACGCGAATTTGCGTCCTCGGCATCACGTTTACGCATACATAGGACGCGAATTCGCGTCTTCGGCATTGAATGGGTTAATTGCTTTCAAGAATTGATACCTACATTTGAGAATATAATTATTTTTTAAAGACGGGAAATTGAAAAAAGTTTTATAACACGAATGAGAAGACTCTTCGCCTTCGCACCTGCCCTAATAATGTAGGGACCGCTGAGTTCTCCCGAGCACTCTAAATTTTCAATTACGTCCCAATCACTGTGTAATGGCTGTAAGTATAGCAAAGAGTTTTTGCGCTCCTCGCGAACGCTGGGAGTAGATTTCACGGACGCTTCGAGAATAAATCACAGGACCAGCTGACGCGCCTCCTGAATTCTGGATGAGCGGCCCAGGGTTGCTACCTTTAAACGACTCGATAATTCAAAGTAACAACGTGCATTTTATCAATTTACTCTATGCTATACCTTTTGAATACCTAAAGGAGGAAATGCTCTATTTTGTAATAAAAGGCATGGAAAACGGCGATGTAATACCCGTCGGAACGTGAGAGACGGGTTTAATATATTTGCGTTGCAAGGCAGCAAGCAAGATCAACCCTGTGCTCAAGATGTTTCATAAAAGTTGAATCAGTGCCAAAATGTGAATCTTAAAGAGGCTACGCGGGAAATCTACTATAAAATGCATATGCTTCCAGGTTCACGTGGCGTAAAGAAGATTCGTATTATGTAGATGAGTTTATAATCATAATCAAACGTAGCACCGTCTGTTCTGGCTGATGTGCCTATTCATATTGGAACACTACCAATACCGAGTAGTGTACTTAACATTGTAAAACGTTTCATTGAAAAAAGTTTATTGCAGGATATCAAGGATGGGAACCCTATGCAATAAACATTAGTTATCTATTCCGTTGAATGTGTTCGCGACAAAAAGTTGTATGGAGAAAATTACACGCATCAATTGATGTATAGGGCCATTTAAGGACAACACCAGGAAGCGCCCGGCGACTGGTTCGACTGCGTGCCTCACAGGAAAAATGGTCGGGAAAAAATAATCGCCTCCTTATTATCTTGATAGAATTGATGCTGTGGTCCATTAGGAAAGGCATGATGGAGTGGGTTTTATGTGAACCAACTCTGGTATCCCGTTGGTTTGCAAAGGCTAGGGCAATATACTGAATTTACCAGTTCTTGAGAATTTTCTGCTTCTTTTCGAGAAGACAAAGCACAATATGAGGAACTTGGGAATTTTATATTTGTATGATAGGAGATAGGGGTTCTTATCCGCATATAAACCTCACATTCACATTCCGGAGAAACACAATTTTGCGGGATTCTAAACGTTAATCCTGTCAACGAGAATGGTATAGAACTTGAATGTTCAAGCAATGAAATCGTCGGGTCTGCGTTAAACAAATTTTATAAGGCTTAAGTCGAATATGCGCCTGTTCTCTACAAGATAGCGATTTTGAATTCATGATGGGCTTCGCAATAGCAACTAGGAAATCGGTTTTTTTATTCATAAGGGAAATGTCAGTGACCGCATGTAATGCGATTCGTTGCGGTATTCGCGGGCGTGGATAAAATTGATTTCTGTATGCGTGCTTTGCACGCACACACGTAGATTGGGTATGTTCGGGGTATGCACGACCCACCCAAGCCGTTTCGAATGACAGACGATCGCAGTTTGCGGGACTCCCGGTCTGGAGGCTTTACGTAGGATGTCGCCCGGCGATGCGTGAAACTATAGCATTCCATTTACTTCTGCACTTACTGTTATGCTAAGCGAGAGGCTGGTCGTGCGTAAGTTCATCGATTCATTGGTTGGATTAATGAATGATATTGTGAAGTCTTAGATTTACGGTACTTACAATCCGAACTCTTATTTTAGTAGGGAATAAAGCTCAACCAAATTTCAAAACAAATGAGTTGTTAGAAAGGTTACGTTGATTGATTCAACCATTTAATTTAAGTCAATTACTTTAATTTTACTTTTAAGTATTTGAGATTAATTTAAAAATATTTTGTACGTAGAGTGGTAGACTAGGTAGAGTACAGCAAGAGAACTTATAACGGTATACGTCTACGTATAATATATCACTAGACAATGCAGTAGAAGTTCCTTTATTAAAATTAATATTCGATATAAAGCTCGTTGCAAAAAGGTATAAGGTAATGAATTATAATTAAGGGCGGCTCGCCTCCCTCGCTTTAATGATTATAGCACAACATTAGCTGTTCCTACACAAATTACGAAGAAATGCGTAAACACGTATTATAAAGGATCGCCGAGTTTAACCTAAATTAGGGAAGAGTAATGCGCTTTTTCTTTTGTTACATTTTTATTCAGCAACCTGACTACATTGTTGCTTTAAATGTTTGCGTAGAAATCAGGATTATTACCGTGTGAAAAGGCTTGCTAAAGTTTTATACTTTTAAGAATAATATTTTCCAGTCTGTTTTTTACACAAATGAAATAATTTATATGCTATTTTCTTAATAATAAAGGCAACAGAACAGGCTTCGAAGAACAAGAATGTCTGAAATCTGTTCGGCTTCTTGTAAAGCTTTAAGAGAAAATAAACTTCTGTTTAAAGAGGTTCCATTACTATACAGTGCCTTTAACAATGGTATAAATAATGAGCATAGACAATAGCCGCTTTGTCGAGAATTTGCGTCTAATTGGCTAAACGTACACAATACACATAATAATTGTACTTGGGTGCCTATACATATTTATTAGGCGAATTTCCCCAAAGCATTAATTTCCGTTTGCAAATAAAAAACTTAATCCCGTCCAGAGCAGATTCAGGGTGGGAATTGCACAAGGTGTCAACTCGGCATAACTGAATAAACGAGATTCGAGGTTGTCCTAGACAACCTTACAATTTGCACAAATAAAGACTTATTAGAAGATAAATTACTCGATTTATAGATAATTATCAATTATCCTATGTATGGGCGATGATAGTTCAAATCGAAAACGTACAAGAGAAGAATAGAAGACATTAAGAAAAATAATTTCAGATTTTACATACCTATCACAAAAAAGATAAGCGTTCAATCAAAGTGATAAATCTTGTTACAATCGAATGAAGAATTGCAGTAGACGCCGTCGGTTGTTCAGAGAGCAGAGCTATAGCGGTAGCGAGATACTATCAGCGGCTCGTTAACGCTCAACTTATAAATTTGAAACCTAACAAAGGCTCGAATAAACCACCGGCTGGGAGTGCCACCGACTCCGCATTTCACCAACTTCTATGTATATTATATAAATTGTACTCGATTGTACGGTTTAGCGCTGTACGACTTCTATAATTGCCTAGAAATGTGAAACTTTGTCGAAGTTAAAACAATGGTCACAGAAAACTCGGGTTTATAATTGAATTTGTTAGAAAAAGTTAATTTGCGAGTGTTCAGAGGTGCGAACAGTTAGCTAATTATGGCGGGTAGGCGTAGGTACAATTTAAAATAAAAGATTATAATAGGGGCTCGTTTAGTTCGATGCCAAAAGGTAGGCAAAAAACCATAATATTTTGCGAATCACAATATCGATTCAAAACAAAAAAAATACAGTTATGGGCACATAAGTTTATCATGCTATAGGTATACTTACTGAACGGAATATAAAACAAAGAACTGTATCTAGTCAATATTTAAAGTGAAAATTCGACACGACAAGTAAAGCTTACTTTTGTAATGGTGTATTAATAACAAATTTATTCCATTATTAACTGTAATTCCATTCGTCTCATGCAAACCATATTGTTCCAACGAAGTATCTAGCACATTGGCCATATATCTACAGAAACTTCAGAAACGGGAGCATCTTTGTGTGTACAAGTTCATTCCGTCATTCCTAAGAAAAGTTTCCACAATACAATTCTCCGCCTCCGCATGAGTATGACGTGTCCCTATTTTCAGGGCTGTTCTTCCAATGGCTGACCAAGCACTGGTCTCAGAAGAACTACCACCTTGAGCTTCGAGACCAATATTCATTTCATAGTTAGAGATGCAGATGATCGATATGCTGGTTCATTAGAAGCCAATGGTCTGTAAGCTTAGGGAACTCTAACTTAGAGCTGCATTCACGAAGCAATGTATGGTACAATGGATGCATGGTGTAGGATATGGGCCGATGACAGTAACGTAAATTGATTGATAACGTAGTACTGGAGAGAATACATTCAGTCTAGCTGTATTTTTTTGTATAAGAGCTACATGGTTATAATTTTGGAGTATCTCGGGAACGGGCATAAAAGGTTTAAGTAGGTAACAGTACCTATAAGAAAATTTTGGAAATAAATCAGTGTAATCTTCCGGGATGTGATTATCTGTATCTAGTTAGGAACTGTACAGTTATTTTAGATAGAACCGATGCTAGAAATTGTTCTCACGACACAATTCTAGGCTGGTTGCCTAGTTAGGTATACGATTATTACTATTTAATTCAGTTGTTACTCGTAATGCGCAGCCGCTCAATTGAATAATAATAAGGAACGTTATTGAAATAATGACTATTGCCTAGAATTTCTCCTCTTAATACTAAATAAATACTGTATATTAACTTCATCATCAGCCTATGATAGTCCACTGCTGGACGTAGGCCTCTCCTATTAACTATGCGTATAGACGTATTAGGAGGTAAATGCCCATAATCACCACGCTGGGCAAGCGGATTGGCGATCGCAGTAATGTGTCCACTATGATGACGCTGCTGCCCATCATCAATCTTTTATCAAATAATGGTCAGTGACACTTCAATCCCTTAGTCGACTCTTACGACACCCGCAGGAGGAGTTGGGGTGGTGACAAATGTATTCTTACTGCCGTCACCACACGGCTCGGCTCGGCACGTATATTAACTTATGCTATACGAAACGGTCTTTCTAAATGTTCTAGAGGGCAAGATCGAGGGACTAAGAGGCCGTGGAAGGTCTAGATCCCTAAACTTATCTCAAGAAGATTCAGGGAGGACTGCAGGTTCATCATAGGCATATTATCATTCAATTTAACAGCTAGGCTCTTGTCGGTGGAGTAATTTCAATCTTATTCTACATTCAGCTTTTCCTTTGACCTGTTGATATGATGAAACATTTAACTTTTCTTTTACTTGGTCCATAGGCATATAGGTAGGTTATATTATGATAATCCAGTGTATGACTTGTAAATAATAATGATCAGCATACTGCATAAAAGGCATTTACTGGCAGGTGATTAACAAATACAGTAGCACTAAGTTCCGAACTCACTACCTATGGAAATAATCTAAGTAGCAATACAATTTTGTGACGGATTGGTCTTTGTTAAGTGTTTCTATATTCGGCAAACGTTATATTTCCATACAGAAGCACTAATTTATGTCTTCCGCTGTTTCACGAACCATTTGCCGTGACGGTTTGCTTGCAAACGAAGGGTCGGCGGTCAATTTCCGCCATTATTTTTCTGCCAAAATGATGATGTATCCACTTACGTTTGTGACCGGCCAAATGATTTTAATATCTGATAGTAATATCAATGAAATTCTACGTGCATAATATGTGTAAAATTTTCTTGTCTTTAAAGGGAATGCCAAGTTGCCGAGATTGCCGAGGCCAAATAGAACTAACTAGGTTCAGTAAGCGATTTCTTAAATATTACGTACTATTTTTACAATACCATAGTCGACATTTATGCGCGGAAATAGACACAATTAAAAAAACAGAAATACATAAATGCATAAATATAGACAGGGTTGGGCGGAATAAGTGTCCTATTGAAAAACATTCGTTTATCTATTGAAATATAACTGTTTTTCATACCCTGTATAACATTTTAAATCGTCGATTTAATCAGCTTCATGGCTTCTGAAACTCATTTTCATAACATTTAGTTGTATATATTTTTAAGAACAGATGTAAAAAGCGGTGTTGTTGGATAATGGTGCAGCGAGCATTAAAAATTGGGCGAGATTATCAACTGACCATAAAAGTAAATATCAACGTATGTTTTAATACTGCACACCATCAATCGTTTCAAGGAGTCCTCTGCTTCTAAATTCATCCGAAATTGGGTAAGCTTTAAATGATTTGAGTCAGTAAAGTACCAATAAGCACCCATGGGCATTTTTTACGAAACTGTGCCTCTTATTATATAATCTTCGATAAAATTATTAAATTGAAGAGGGGTTAATATTTTGCGCACTGCAAAATAATCACAAAATGTGAGGCCTTTATAAAACAGATAATTTATATATGTGCCCTCTCTCTTTAAAAAAATGTAAGAGTTAAATACAAAAAGTCGAATAGGCGGCACGAAGGTCATTTTTCAAACAAAATGCATTTTCATTGCAAGAGTTTGGTAAATGCCAGATTGATTATGGGTATAGTGTTTTATTAAGAACTAGAAAGGAAGGTATTTTAGTTACAAATTTATTCCAAAAAGTTAATCAATCAGGGTACAATATGATAAGAAGAAATACCAAGTTATAGCCAAAATTATGAGGCTGATATTTACCTAGCAAAGTACGCTAAATCTTTAGATAACTGAAATGCTATAAATATTTGCATATACAAATCAATGCAGAGTTTTATTGAGACGGGTTAAGGCTAAGATTCAAGTTTATAATAGGGTTAGATAAACTAATATGACATCACATGGCAGATAAGGTAGTGCGTGCCGGATGAAATTCCTTATATGACATAATGCTTAAAATAATACATGTTAAAGGGGAGTTTATCAAATTCATCAATTGCTGCGGTAAAATATAGAATGTTTCTGATATAAATAACACCAAGATTTGTAACATTGTTTTGTTTTTAAACTTTTATACCACTTTTTAACTAGGACACTTAATCCGTCCAACCCTGTAGTTAGGTTAGTTACCTCTATAGACAATTTATAATCTAGAGAGGTAGTTAGGTACATGTGAGTATACGGACAGAGTTAAGTTTCCAGCTTTCTTTCCGCAGTTTTACGTGAAAGGCTACAAAGATAAAGTATAGTTTAGGTATTTCCTAGCTGAGCGGGCATCCGGGAACTATGGTGGCTGGCATCCCACGAGGTGCGCCCGCACCGGGTCGACGACCTCGCCTATACGTCAAATTAATGGCGCTCGTCTAGCTTGCAGATAAGTGAGCATTAAGTTTATGGGGTTTTTATTGGGGATTTATACTAGGATGCACGTGCACTTACACAAATATGTGATAATTATTATATAATATTTTATACTGCATTATTCTCAGTAGATAATATTTGGAAAAAAACCTTTTTTTGGATTTTAAAACTTGGTTCTAAACCTGTAAACACTGTGTATTAATTGTTTATTGCATTATAATATTCCACAGAACAAACGATGTCCGAGTGATTATGCTCTCAGTATCACCATTTTTTGCGTATCTACAATCCAGGCTAGGCACCTAATAAATACTTATTTAGATTTCTAGCATATGTATGTCCCTTTTACTTTTTGTTTGCATGTATTTATCTACCTACCGCTGGCCGTGTGGTGACGGCAGTTAAAATATATTTTGTCACCATCCCAACTCTTCCCATGGATGTCGTAAGAGTCGACTAAGGGATTTGAAGTGTCATTGACCATTTATTTATTGAAGATTGATGATGGGCAGCAGCATCATCATAGTGGAGTGCACACACTACTGCGATCGCCAACCCGCATGCGCAGCGTGGCGTTTATGGGCATTCATCTCCTACTGCGTCCAAACGCGTAGGAGAGGCCTTTGTCCAGCAGTGGACTGTTTATAGACTGATGATGTGATGTGATCTACCTACCTACTAGTAATGTAAAAATCAATCTAATCGATACGAATATTAAAGATACGATCGAAATCTTAATAAAATGCTTATCTCCGTCAGTTAGATCACTAGATACAAGTCATAATAAGCTCTCTCTGTAAAAGTAAGTTCATCGATTTTTGACAATAGGCCACCACGAAATGATATATATTATAATGTACTTACAAATCAAAAAGTTACAACTTCAATATTATTGAACATTTAATAGTCGTCGTAAAACGTCAAATTCTGACACACGAGTCATATTACAGTATCAAACTCAAACACCCTCTGTATCCTCAGGGCTTTGCCACGAACTTCCGAGGCCCAATAAAGTTGAGAAGTGCCTACATAAATCATTGAATCGGTTAAGTTTAATCGGATATCTAAACAGACGAAATAATATTACGGATTATGCAATTAAATAATCATAGCGCAGAGGATAAGCCAGTGTTTTCACAGATTTGTACTTAAATGTGAGTCGGAAAAATCCTTTCTTTTTAGTCCCTTTATCGTTATGTCGCCGTTATCAGGAAAGGGATTTTTAACCAAAGTAAACATGTATTTTCACTTCGAAAATATCAAGAAACAAGCCCTTGAGACGAACTTTACTAAAACGTATCTTTTATGAACAAGTTTACATTGAAAATATACTCAACACATATTTTTATCACACTCCTTTGCAATCTCCGTACCGCTAAAAGCTTTTAGGAATATTTCGTCCAGAGGGTTTATTCCAATTGACTACAGAACACGAATAAATCTTAACCATCACAATACAGCAAAAGTAATATATTGTTTTTATTCATTTCTAGACCATGTTACACTGGATTACTAGTCAAAACGACTCTCTCGCTCTGTTGTAACCGATAGGTTTATACAAGCAGATTTACAGAGCACCATTGATAGGCACGAAATGGGGGCATAGGTTGTGGTCGAAGCTAAGAGCAGATAGGAACGCACGCGCATAAAAGGGAGCCGTGAAGATAACCGCAACATCGGCAATAAAAATGGATGAGGGTTTCGTCAGCTGCAGAATATGTAACAGAACGCATAAAAAACAAAACCCATTTCTTAGGAGCAAGGATACGCGGTATGTTCTAAATTGACCTACTTGTAAGAATGTAAAATAATAATGTGTAATTTAGTCATATTTTATACTTTTAAATATTTGCACAAGTATTTAAAATGAATGCTGCAGATTTTAGGTACAGACTTTAACGCAGCGTATCGTTTCGTATGTTATAAAACAGCCCATATGCTTGTTTGCAACATACTGTAAAAAATCGTGAAGAATGTCTCTTGACTTCGAAATGAGATATAGCAAATAAAATAAAGCGACTAGACAATGTTCTCAGAGACAAAAGTTCTGTAAAAGCGTTGTTTGCAAATTTAATTCCGAAGTGACGGCGTTGCCGCATTAGCGGTGTCAGTTGTTTAAACACAGAACAAACACGGCTTTGAGTGAACCGTGTTGGACCCCTTCGCCCCTCACCCCTCAAACAATACCTCAACATGTCGGTCTTCAGTTTACAGTTTACCCGTTTGGAATGTACGAACAACTTGTGAAGCCCATGTACGTGTGAAACATCGTAGAAATATTAAGCGTGTAATCAAATGAACGCAAGCTCTTTCATTCCTCTTTATGACCCTATATCATCGTTAAAAGTGATGATTCAAACGCTCCATAAAATCGTATCTAATTTATCTTTCAAACCTAAACCGTAAATAAAACCAACCAAGTGAAGTCTACATCAAAACCGCGTACAGGAACTCTTAAAATAAACCACATGAAAAAATGTTTGTAATATCGACACCGATTGACCTAATCACGTCGGGTTGGTTTACGTTGTGTGATAATTAAAATGGCTCAAAATAGAGAATGCACTCGCGTATGTAACAGTACACAGACAGAAGGCTAAATATGTGTATTATAACAAAGCAAGTCTTGTTTGCTTATCAAATCATCAACGGTAACGTGCGTAATTTATAAATGGTGTTGGGAAAGCGTAAACAATTGTACTAGTAGTTAAAATTTTGCAACAGGTATAGTCTGAGCCAGAAATGGCAGACGGTTATCTTATTTTAACATGTTGCCCCATTAAAAGCTCCAAATGCAGCACAATGCTGATCAAGTTTTAACTAAACTTGTACAGATATACAGGTTGTTAACCCATTTTCGTTACGGTCTGATACCGGCTGTTTAATTTTATGCTGGTACCCGTACCTGTGTTTTATATATAAAATCAATTTGTAAAGCGAAAAGGCCCTCAACCTTCTCTAATTTTATGTTACACATGTTAAAACGATTAAACTGAACACGGATGATTTACTTCCGAGTAATTTGCTCGACTCATAGATTGAGCAGCGGCCGTTTATCTTAAACCTGGACAGGTTATACCTTATATTTAAGTATAGCAGGCTTCAGAACACAGGCCTCCCGCATAGTAGATTCCATTTTGAAATGCATTTTTAAAGGAGCCGATTCTATTGTTTTTCGATTCAGCATATGGCACGCTGGCATTCTGGTTTTGCTCGCTGAATACGCGAAGCCAACGGTGTTTTTATTCATATTCATATGACCCGTAGTTTCGAGTACAATGTTTAATAAATCAGCCAGTAACGAGACGGTTACGGAAGCCGTTTCGCCAAATCGGGCTCTGGAATGAGGAGCGATTTATTTCCCTTGGAGCTGGTATCGTTGCGAGTGGTTTGCGGAATCCGCGCCTCCAGTAAAATGATACGCAGACTTTTGTCATGTACCTGTAGCATATGTAGTATTTATTGTATAAACTTGACGGAATTTGTTGTCCAGGAGTTTTCTGGGACGAAGAACCGCTTTATTTTGTAATTTTCACTCATCTCCGGCAAATGCGCGTTTTCGATTGAGCGAGCGAAATTGGTCATACCGGTATACGTATTAATCGAATTCAAAACCAACTTACGTAATATGATTTGTCACCTTGGATGTGGATTAACTTTTTCTTCTGTATATGACATGTAATTTAATTTATAACACTTTTGTTCTTGATTGCTACACAGGGTACATATGTTGTTCGTAGGCATTTTTTTATAGAGTGGTTAAAATGAAGCAGCCGTACCGAAAAATTAGAATAAACGTTTACAAGTCCAGGGCTATAGTAGTAATGTTTAGGGTCTAGTTTCTAAATAGCTCCCACTTAGTACGATGGTACCAATAAACTATTCGAACTGCTCGTTCCGCACTGAGGCTGCAAATACTGCAATCAGGAAGCACAGAGGTGCAATAATCACTTAGCAATTAAAACAATTGGCGATCGTGGCTACTGCCCGGTTGCGGTGATCGTTTCAGCTATTACCCGTTAGCGTTATCTCATTAAGATGTAATTACGGTAGTCAGGTTATATCACATTAACTTTTATTTAGTTGTAGATGGAGAAGTAAGGAGTAGGTTTATTACACGTGACGTTTTAAATGATAATTATTCTAAGAAGTAATAAAAAGAAAGTTATTTAACGATAGGGTCGGGCTGGCTGTGTTATCTTATTAGATTTTACCGTATTGTTTTAATTAGCGTTTGATTCATAACCAATAAGCCTCTAATTGTATTCTTGTAAGTATAATTGCCGATACTTTCGAACAAATTTCATTGTTCAATCAATATTGGCCGATTTACAAACTGCGACCCGACACTGTACTAAAAACGAAAGGAGAAAGTAAAACACGGTAAATTAATTATTCTGAGACGGAACATTATCTAGATAAAGACTGAAAGTTAAAAAGATTTGAACGTTACAGATTTCTAGTACTTTCCATTAACAGCTTTAAAGTTACAGTTACGTTTCAATGGACGCTAAAGTTTTATGAGCGTAAGCAACTAAGTAATCCTGTTTTATAGAATAGTTGTCCTGTTAGTTGCACGGTTAAAGTAACCCAACCTGAGGGCGGGCGTGAGGGTCTACCTCGAACGAGGTTCGATGTGTTGTTTCTCTTTCACACTAATGTATTAATTTCTAAGTGTGACAAAGGCAGCACTTCGAATATGGTTTAGGTTCGGGTAGCCCCGCTGGGTTATATTAGCGTTACCGCCTATAAAGGGCATGGTCGAGTTTACGTTTTACATCATTAAATTTTCACTTCACTATGATATAAGGTTCGTTAATTATTTGCGGCAAGTGTAATATAATACTAGCCCAAGTATTTGCTACTCAAATTACGATGACGCCGCCTTGTAAAATAAATTATAATGACGTTTTAACAACGCCTCGCTTCGTTTTATAGGGCGCTGTGTATAATTTTAAACGACAGGTAATACGTTGTTTTAATTCACTAAGACAACTAACGAGTCGGTTGATTCAATTCAATGGAATTGATTACGCTTGATTGTTATTTAATTATTGTAATGAAGGATCTATTCTAGATCAAAAACTCGATGTGAGCCTATACGGTGAAAACATGGACTCTTACCACATGCCAATCATGTTTTCATAACAAGTGGTATATGAAAAAGTAGATCGTTAATGAATGGTATACCATATTCGGTGACAATTGTGTCAATGGACCAGTCCGCCGGATGCCCAGCCTTTATTCTTGTAAAACTTGATTAGTACAAGGCAGTAATGTCAACATGTCTACTCATGATGAAATCGTAATTTTACAATTCTCCCAAATAAGGAGTTCATGTTATAAACAAAAACCAGACATATTACATAAATATTATAAAGTATTGTGGTCTTCCACGAGTGAGAGGAATAGCTGATGGTGATGAATGCCGAAATGACATACATATTGATTGATCATACAGGTTGATCAACACCGTCTTTCATGTGGTAAATTTTTGAAATGTAATTTCTTGAATTCCAAATATCCTGAGACATCATTACTACAACTAAAATATAATTAAACGGTAAAACTCACGTATATTTTAGTATATTATTTCTGGTTTAACCATAGCATGGAATTAAGAGAGGACGGCCAATGAGAGCAAATAAAGAGGAATTGTGCGGATGATATACCTACCATCGAAAATATAGCTTTGTTATTCTTATCCTTTGCAATGTCTTACAAGTAAGACTCGTACCTATTTTTGTCCTCTATATCCCATATCCTATTGCCTTCCCGATTACAGTATCCGGCAAACATGAAGTCGATCCTAACACTAATAGTCGGTGTACATGTTTAGATAGTACGTACATAATTAAAGCGACAGTATCTCGAGATGAAACAGATTATCCGTCCCTCTTTTCCTCCTCTTCCCGCTAATCATGTGCTAAGCCTATAGGTCTCACTTTGTATATACCGGGAATTATAAAACTATTTCTCATTCTTCTGCAGTAGAGTAAAAAATCTTACTATATTCTAAACAGGTACCGAGCCTTAATAACGTTCTACATTCCAACACCTAGGAAACTTAAACCAATAAATGGCGAAGCTACAGGTTGTTTATAATTGAAACGCTTCGACGATTCGACGCTGAGACTCGCACAAACGTGCGATATTCCGGCCTCTGGCGTGAGCTGTCAGTCATGTGGGCACGACTTCGGCCATACCGGCTTCCGGCATTCGGGCTTGCTATACTGTAAAATGGGTCCAGACAAGCGAGTAAGCTTGAATGTGATTTTCTTATATACTCTGTCTAGCAAGCGCAGTTAGTAGAAAAAGGCGGCGAATAAAAAAAAATGTAGGCGAGAAGAGTTGGTTTCCTATAGAAAATTCGCGTTTTTTTACTGATAGCCTGACGGCAACAACGTACAAGGTTCTACGTTCTGAACAAACCTTTAGCACTTTGCAACTTATAAGTTGTTGTCATCGAGCGGTTGCTAGACAGAGTATAAATGTAATCGTATTTCAGTCTTGAGCTTAAAGCACATAGTCATAGTCGACATGTTGCTGGCGCTAAATACCACTAAAACATAGGTCATTTTTTGTTTGGCGATATGTGGTGTGTTAAATGAGCCTAAGGCTCTATGGATGTTTGAAACTCAAGCTACTTGATGCTTGTGGAGGACGTTGTGGACAAAGCAAACATGAGGGCCGAGGTGTTGTGAACGTCATGAACTATTTGCTGCTGGATTACATACCATTGGGTATGAATGATGAATGTAAAGTGCAATCATTAGTACGAAATCAAGTAAGGTACAAAAATATGTAATTGCCATGTTATTGAAGGTATTATAGCAGCTGTAAGTTTCAAGTATACTACATCTTCTGTGGCTTACGTACTTTGAACGAAATAAGAGGAATATTTTACAATTCGCGATCACTTGATAAATGATCCTTTACTAACAGCCTGTATCTGTAAAATTGAGTCCCGCCACAATCGAACCATGTGAATTGAGCGACTTAGCTGGGATAGAAACAAATAAAATGATTTTATAGCTTCATACCGAGATTGGTTCGTAGTGGGAAAGTCTTTATTGCACGGTCGTAGGACTTATGGCTCACGAGTGGCTGCGGGCAGTGGCGTTGTCTGTGTGGTCCGCCACCAAGGTTATTCTGCCAGGTAATGGTTAATTGCACTTAAATGAAAGAGTAAAAAAACACACCAAATTACTGAAAACAATTTGCTTAGAAATGTACAGCTTCTAACGAACCCAGTCTAATCTATATCTATTAAACAAGGAAAGTGTTAATGTTCAACGCGAGTTAATGGAACGGTCAACTTGTGAAGCCACGCGTTGAGCGTAAAGCCAAGTCTTAAGTCTTAACTTTGCTTTAGTTACTTAGAAAAATACTATAAATCTGTAAAAGTTTTGAAGAGAAGCTGTAGGAGACAGCTCAACAGATAACAAGATATCAAACTCGATAGCGAATTTCCAAGCGGTAGACGCATGACCGAGTTGAACTCTTTATTTTTCGATCTCTAACACGCGATCAAAACGAAGTTTCCTTCCCGATATCGGAATTCGTAGAAATATGGGCCAAATATATTGCCTCAAACAACTCTAACGCATAGCTCGAAAACTATTTTATCTAGATTGAATTTTCGCGGTTTTCCTCTTAGCCGGAGATTGCAATTTGGCAAACGCCTGAAGGTTACAAAATATCGCGTAATTTTACAAGCTGAAAGGTCCGCGGTGCCGCAAAATATTCAATAAAGGGAAGATATATTCATGTATTACCCAACGGGATTTTAATAATCTTGTGTCGTTAGACCATGACGGCAGTACGTACCTACGTATTGTCGGCAAGTAATTAATTTATATGATGGAATTATGAAGCAATATTAGTCGCGATAATAGATGTTACTTTACGGTGTTCTAATCAAACTATTTAACAAACAGAAATACTGTGTTCCTGTGTAGTAAAACAAATCAATTCATATTTATTGTTAGTTTAGATAAATACAAACAGTCAACAAAAGTATTAGTTTCCTCTAAATTATTTGTTTCTCTTTCGATATTCATACGGAAGTGCGTGATATGCATATTTACACTACAGCATTGCCCTGGGTCTTGCGAGTCTCTAGGGCTACTGTAATCACAATGGATGGAATGCTTTTACGAACAAAGTGTTCAAGGCACTACTGCAGAGTAGGACAGATTTACGCAGGTAATAAGTTGTACCTTTTTGAACGGTATTATGGTTGAAAATGGTTTTTGACACCAGGAGCTGATCGCTTTGGCTGGTCCTGTGTCGCCATCGCGTAACAAACGCAGGTGTTCAAAACTGTCGAACTAGTATACTATAGACCTTTGGGTCCTTAACAACTACAAGTAATTGGAGATCACACTTATAGTGGATTGGCCGAGTCGCACCTTCATCGCTATGTATAGAACAGCGCTGTATTGTGAATGGCAAAAAAGCCTTTCCTTGTCAAGGGCCGTCGATAGGTAGGTCTTTGTTCCTGATATGACGCCCCGTAGAATTGGCATTGCAGGACTCTACTTTGGAAAAGGCACTTTGAGCATTTATTCAAAGAATTTCATTATACATGATTTTCGGCTCCTTTAATTTAACAGAATTTCTTCTATCAATTATTACACAATCGGGTGTACCTACTGATATAAAAATATAAAATGTAGAATGGATTAGAAATTTAGATAACTAAGCAATTAATTTAATTAGTTAAAGGGGTTTCACCCATCTCAATTTTCATCAGAATAAGTAGACCGAAATGGAGAAGGCGTGCATTTCTAAATGTGTATTGTAACTTAGCCAATTCCATACCGAGTACGCTGCGTTACGAGAGGTTTCGAATGCTTTATTGTACTAAAAACATGTCTGACTAGCCAATTATGTAATAATACAAACTTACATCAACAATGCTTATCTAAAATGTTGGGTTGTTCTCCCAAGATTTTCTAAATCGATGCCCCGGTGATTTACGCTTGAACATGATCGATTTAATGATGTCGGTTCGGACCAAGAATGAGCTGGCATGATTTCAGCATTCCTTGCCTCGCCACCTGAGCCATTGTGTCCTAGAGCCGTCACTCCTCGTTAGACAGCATACTCAGCCGACTGGAACTGCTTAGGTATAGCTCTCCAAAACAAACCAAAGCTTACCTTAATTACTAGGCAGAGGGACTATAGTTGCACTACTTCTACTTAAGTTAACTTGAGAGCTTACTGGGTGCAGCTTGACGTATGTGTGATATTTTCAAACGGACAGGCGCAAGCGATGCCTCGACGGCCCTACTGTGATATAAATCGCACACGAGATATTCAGGTTGATGTTTAAAATCTATTCAAGTGAGAATCATAACCGGTTCGTATTTTCTTTTATTTATCACACAGGTTCTTTCATCTCGCAGCAGGCTTTTGTTTATGCAATTGCAATGACGAGGAAGCGCTATCTTCAATCGCTTTATACGAGTACAATCCCCTAAAAGGCACTCAGGACTTCTGTCAAGTGTCGTTACTCGTACTTCAAACCGGATTGAAACTCTCGATTCATTGGATTCATTCCCATTCGCTGTTCGGTTTGGAATTATTAATTCAGAGTAGGCTGTTTGCGTTCCATTACCCGCTGCGGGATTGCTCTGATACGGAATGTCGTGACGACGTTAATCTGAAAGAGATAAGTATTCAACGCTCTCTAGATAAGCGAAATTAAATTATTGTTAACTTCCGTATGGAAGATAGAATATCTAAGAAAATAAGATCGGATGACATGACATTTTGACAGCGCAAGATAAAGAATTAGATTAGATTTTAATATTTTAAATTGAGGAACTTTTATATGCACTGTATGTACTATGTAGTTCTTTCCCCGCATTATCATCAGGCAGGCCATTCATTTGATAGTTTCATAGAATCCCTCTCGTAGAAAAATGTGTATTTATGTATTTGCCTAGGGCACATATTTGTTCGTGATGTATGCCACGTCTGCCCCAAGCATTCATTACCATGCCCAACCCGTCAGTATAAAGGCATCAGGCGATAGCATCTTACGGTCTGAAATGAGCTCTGCCAGCGAAGCTTCGTTAATTCAATCACGACTACAAATTAACTGCCCCAACCTACGTTCAAGCTATTATATGTATACTGGTACCTTAGAAGCCGTCGGTGGCGGTACGAGTTTAATGAACGATTATTTACGATTTTCATTGTAACGTATGATTACGTCCTAAGTATTACTTTAATTTTATTTAAACTTGTTTTTGTGGTCAGATTTTTTGTACAATTTAAAATAGGAGTCATATTATTTTCAATTACACCAAAGCTACTCCATTAAAATTAATTCTTTGGGAAAGTAAGAAACGCGTAATTTAAGTTTAATTTATAAAGTGTTTAAGTCCACCTTTTAACTCAACTTTAGGAAGATTACTAATTAAAATTTGTTTATTTTGGTAACGATCATAAATCTCAACTTCCGAAATATCCGCAGCGTTTTATTTGGCCCTGGAGATTAAAATTAAGGTAGGGTTTACCTAACCTAACCCGATATCGAATTTATTTGCGCACAGTAATAAGTAAGTTAGTATTTCTATTGACTTTATTTATGATCGATAAACGTGACTTGAGAAAATTACAGTTCTCACAGGCAATTAAGGTTACCGGCAGATCATTAGTGTGCTCGCTCAACTCTACAAATACCTATAATTTACAATAACGAATATAAATAGTAAACACAAAAACGTATTCCATATTGCATTTTTTAAGCAAACTTGTTCATATACCGGCCGTCACAATTTATTTGTGAGGAACTGCATAAAAGTTTAGTAATCATAAATGATTTATGCGAAAATTTACCTAAACCAAAACATGCCGGTAATCTTGTTGTAATATCACAGTTAAATGAATCATGTTCTACAATATTCCTAAAGCTTTACAGACCCAAAAAAATATAAGTAACGGATTGTATGAATATTATGTGACTATCACAAAACGGAGAAAATTACCTATTGAGCTGTAAGGCGTGACAAACAATCAAACAACACATAAGAAAAACTCCCTCTCTTCGTGAAAACAAGGAAGTTGCATAACAATGTACTGTGCATAAAGAAAGCGGTCAGATGTCAAGAGGATAATTGCTATAGCAGGATATTAGGGGCATTTAGTAAGTGGGGCAATCCGCTGAGGCATCAGTTTAATCTCTCAGCGAGGCGACTCATTGTCGAGGCTCGAGGCCCGGTGCTGTGTGTTCCGAAACGAAATGTGGCTTGTTGGTAAAGTAGTCTTTTATGAAATTGGTGGCTGCATTTTTAAGTTACTGTACCTACTTTTAAGTTTTAGTTCAGTTGCCGCTCTACTTATCAAGTACGGGTACGTTATACAACCTCTAAAACTTGTAGGACCCGCGAGATAAAAAAAATAACTAAAATACTTGTGAACAACGAAAATATTTGTATACAAATTGACCTATTTCATAAAGAAGTGCGGCGGACGACGATATAAAACAACTTATTTATACGGAACAAACATTAGTGGGCAGGTAAATATTTACCACGATTTGGGAACAAATCGCGCTGTTTAAATAAATATTTCTCTTCACAAAATTTGACAGTATGAGATACTTGATATTGATCAAGATGAGACTATATTATGTAGTAGGTAAATGAATTAGTATTAAGTAGTTCTTTTTACAATTGAAAATAACATCTAAATCAAAATTTCTGCTCAAAAGCTTAATTTGACAGATTTGTTGAAAACTCGGCCAAATAGATAAAGTACTATCCGACAGTAAACAAACAACAAGGATCTACTTAGAATTCAGATTTACAGGCCGTTGAGCACTATGCGCAAACAAAATAAACACAAATTCATTCATGCATGTGTCCAAGTTACATCCAATTGCCAGCATTCTACTTAATTAAGCACCGAATGTAATTTAATTACGGGGACGCTTGCACGGAACAACAGTGGTTTAGAATGCACGTTCGTATTGCTAAATAAACAAAATTCAACTGCAGTGTATGTGCAATTGCAATTTGGCGATATCGGAAATTCATCTGGTTCGCTTGGGAGATTTGGCCAATCAGTATAACTGGGGACTGCTGAGCGTTTCGTACTAGCAGAGACAAATAAATGATAAAACAGGATTTAACAAAAATAGTGGTAATCCGATAATTCCTATTTGTTTTACACACTGTATAATAATGCAATCCCGGGATTCAAATGTACGAATCACGTAAATTAATCGCGGGATTGCATGATCTACTGTATAGACTTAATTATTCGAAACACTAAAACACGATAGGTACATCATACTTCATGTTGTAGAAAAGATGTAATATGATAAAAGGTTTTGTTATGCACCCTGTATAATGCAATGCAAAAATTGCAAAGAAAAAGGAAACAAAACCTTATTTTTTGGTTTTTGTGTTTTTAAATGATTTTCTTTTATGAACTATTTTTCTCAATATTGGTAGGTACGATACTCAATAGGCTCTTAAACGAACTCTTAACTAGTGATAAATGTTACAGAATAATCCTAGTTAATTAAAATGTTTTTCTATTCGGTAGTATAAGGCAATTACCAACCAGCAATTCACCATGATGTAATCTACGAACCACCGTCTCTACGGAAGTAATAACCATAGGGAAGTGTTCATTGTACTTATTTATCTGTTGGGTACTAGGCGTAATAGCATCCTAACTGAACATTAGTCTTCGTGAAATGTACTCGGCTCGTAAAGTCTAACACGGGAGAAACTCATATTAGGTGCGAGGAATTGCGAGGTAAAGTGGCTAAATGATAAAAATAAATATCCCATTAATACTTCTATTTCAGTCGGCATGTAATTATCTATCTATGTAAGTTATTTGTGGAACAAATAAAATTATTTTATTCATAAAAAAAGAGTTGTTAATTTGTTTGTATAATCTAATTGAAAATCAAGAAACTAGGGCAGACTCAATCTTATTTTTTGAAGGATTTATTTTGTTTTTATCAAGCAAAGATAAAAATGTAATAGAACGAACATATTGCGAAAGTACAAATCAAATTATTTATTAACTAAATATTTTGATTTGTACTTTTAATTTTTCTCCAGTAGTCACACTACTTAATACTATATAAATTATAAATATTAGATGTCATATACCAAAGAAAAACGACCAAGATCACCTTTGTCCGAGGTGGGGATCGAACCCACGTACTCAGCTTTCGCGGCTGATGCCTGTACCCCTCGGCCACTCGGTCTTCGTCGGACAAAGGTGATCTTGGTCGTTTTTCTTTGGTATATGACATCTAATATTTATAATGTAATAGAACGCTAAAACTTTTCAGAAGTAGAGGTAAGCTGCTAAAACTATTTGTCCATTAAATAAGTAAGGGCTTGTCCATTAATCACGTCATACTGTATAGGGGGATGGGGGGGTCAAGAAAAAATCACCAAATATCACCATGGGGGATGGGGGGTCTAAAACAGACCAAAATCGTATGACGTGATTAATGGACAAGCCCTAAGGTAAACGTACCAGTAGGTACCAGTGGTCGTCGTCGTCGCTGATCAAATGTCATTATTAACTGTAATAGACGTGACATCCTATTGGGCATCCCATCTATTAAGGTGCGGTTAAACTAAAAGAGCATTCGCTGTTCTAACCTCCCACTCTACGAAATTCGATCGGTACACAAAACGTGATTGGTTGATTTCTTAGAACGGGCGCTAGAACAGCGAATGCTCTTTTGGTTTAAACGCACCTTTAGGTATCGTGCGTTATACCCGGTGGCCCAAGACTACTGGGCATGAAGGGAAATTATTCTAAAAATTGATTGTTTTGGTACATAGATAGATATTTTATCTTACTTTTAATAGCGAGTAAATACTACATTCTTCGATTTTGTAATAACAAGTAGCTATTTTTAGAGGTATGAAGAGTATGAAGTGTACTGTGCCCACTGTAGACACGTCATGCTCCCCGGCAGAACTACCTGAAGTTTAATAAACATGAATATGTCAAAAAAAATCTACATCATATCTACAAAATTCTACGACCAGTTGGAAAAATTCTACATGCCTAGTTTTTTTATAAACCTTGTTGTAAAGTGGTTCTGCCGCAGAGCATCTTCCCGGCAGAACCACTATGATATTTTTCTTATTACAAGTACTATTGACGCATTTATGATACCAAATAATTCTACATCAATTCTACAGGTATCTAGTATACTTGATCTCTCACTTTATTTTGTATACACGATGTTACGACATTTCGAAAATTTTACTATAAACAATTCTGAACGCCTGCACACAAGATTGTAGCAAATGATGTGTACGTATAAAATGCTGGCATCGATTCGAGCCAAGTCTTCGCTAATTTTATTTTACTAAGGTTATTGTAATTATACATAGTGTCGAAAACTACCCACATTCTTATAACTACCCACATTCATAAACTAGAAAAAAGCGTAATTCAACAGAAATACAACAATACAATATACGTACACATAATTTGCTACAATCTTGTGTGCAGGCGCTCAGAAAATTGTTTATAGTAAAATTTTCGAAATGTCGTAACTTCGTGTATACAAAATAAAGTGAGAGATCAAGTATACTAGATACCTGTAGAATTGATGTAGAATTATTTCTACATCAATTCTACATATCTGGCACTTGCAAATCTTCATAAGGTGAACTTTGAAACGATTTTCTTGGATCCCAACCCTCATATTGTAGCACAAAATTTAATCAAAGTCCTCTCTCAATCGCTGGAATATAGTAAATTAAATAAAACGCCTAAAAGGCAAAGAGCTATTAAACCCTGGATTACCCCCGGAATCTTAAGGTGTATCGGTAATAGAAATGATCTACAACGTAGGGTCAAGTCTGATCCTGACAATGAGATCCTGCAGGTCACATACAGGAGATATCGCAATTACTGCAATAATCTTATTAAAAAAATAAAAAGGAAATATGACAGAGACCAGATAGAATCAGTTTCAAAAAACCCCAAAGCGTTATGGAAAACCATAAAAACGATTACTCACTATAAAACAAAGGATAAAGACAGCAATATCGAACTGCTTAATATTAAACCATCTGCATTTTCTGCCGTCAACCATGTCAATCATTTCTTTGCAACTGTGGGTCAAAATTTGGCAGAAAATATAATAAACCATCATAGTATTAACCGTACCACCCAGGACTCAACTGTCCCTTCTAACACATCCTCGTTTGTACTCTTGGATACAGACCCCCAGGAAGTTGATACTATACTGATGAGCCTCAAGAATGATAGCGCTCCTGGCTGGGATGGTATCACTACAACATTCTTAAAACTAGCCAGGCAAGTAGTCGTTCTGATCATAAGTAGACTGACTAACCTTTGTTTTGCCGAAGGCGTATTCCCATCAGAACTTAAACAGGCTATTGTCACCCCTGTTCACAAGTCTGGGGAGAGAGGAGACGTCAATAACTACCGGCCAATATCAGTGCTACCTGCCATTTCAAAAATAATTGAAAAACTGATAAACCACAGGCTTACTAATTACCTCAATAAATTTAAACTTCTATCTCACTCACAATTTGGATTTCGACGAGGGAAATCCACCGAAGATGCTGTACTGGCGCTTACAACTGAAATCACGCGACATGTAGATGCTGGTGATAAGTGTCTTGCAGTATTCTTAGACTTAAGAAAAGCATTTGACGCCGTCTCTCTTCCTTTGCTTGTGAACAAACTTGAGCTAATTGGTATCCGTGGCAAACCTTTGGACTTACTTAAGAGCTACTTATGTGACCGGTCTCAACAAACAAAAATTGGCTCTCACACAAGTGACCTTTCACTTGTGTGAGAGCCAATTTTGTTACCTTTGGTGTTCCTCAAGGTAGTGTTTTGGGCCCAACTCTCTTCCTCACTTATATCAACGACCTCACAGACCTGAAAGTTGACGGCGGATGTGTCTTATCCTACGCTGACGATACTGTTGTAGTATTTAATGGTAGCTCATGGGATGCTGTATATGAAAAGGCTGAAAAAGGAATGCACAAGATAGCTGTGTGGTTAATCCAAAACATACTCACACTTAACACCAGCAAGACTAACTACATGTGCTTCTCGAAGTACGCGAACACGCAACCACCTAGTGATCTTAAACTAAAAATACATACATGTGATCTACCTAACACTCAAATATGCACCTGTCAAACCCTTAATAAGGTCTCCACTACAAAATATCTGGAAGTTATGTTAGACCAGCGGCTCTCTTGGCACAATCATATTGAATATTTAAACGGTAGAATCAGAAAGCTCATATGGCTATTCAAAATCCTTAAACACGTTGCATCTACAAAACTACTTACCCAAATATATGTCTCACTAGCTCAGTCAATAGTAACATATTGTGTTCCCATATGGGGTGGTGCCAACAAAAGTAAGTTCCTACAGGTAGAGAGGGCGCAGAGATGCTTGCTTAAAGTAATATTTTCTAAACCATACAGATTTCCGACTTTTGAACTTTACAAAGAATGCAATCTTTTATCGATTAGAAAGCTCTATGTCCTAGGCTGTGTCACTAAACTCCACATGACAATCAAATATATTAATAGCAGTGTAATTCGTAGGAGAAAGCACAAAGCTGCATCTGTCCCCCCAACGAACTCAAAATTTGCAAAGAGACAATTTAATTTTCAATCGGTTAAAATATACAATATTATAAATGATAAATTGAATATATATCCAAAACAACTATATGACTGTAAAAAAAGTGTGACTGAATGGCTAATGATATTAAACTACGTCGAAATTGAATCAATACTACAATGATATCACTTATTAAAGACAAACACACTTACACACAAACACACACGCGCGCACGCACGCACGTACACACACACACACACACACACACACACACACACACACATACACACACACTAATGCATGCATAACACTGTTTTATGTATTTAGGCATGATATTTGTACACAAAATATCTAATCTAATTAATTTATTATTTCTTACCTTATAGTCTGTATAAGCTTAAGATAAGATTTTATATTATAATAATGGTTAACTTCCTTAATTAATGGAAGAGCGGAGCCTTCTGGCACAAGTATTTTATATTACTTAAAAGAAGGTTCTTCTTTGTTTCTATGTACAATTTGTTGTAACCAATAAATATTTTCATTTTCATTTCATTTTCAGATACCTGTAGAATTGATGCAGAATTATTTGGTATCATAAATGCGTCAATAGTACTTGTAATAAGAAAAATATCATAGTGGTTCTGCTGGGAAGATGCTCTGCGGCAGAACCACTTTACAACAAGGTTTATAAAAAAACTAGGCATGTAGAATTTTTCCAACTGGTCGTAGAATTTTGTAGATATAATGTAGATTTTTTTTGACATACTCATGTTTATTAAACTTCAGGTGGTTCTGCCGGGGAGCATGACGTCTGTAGACGAATAAATAATTTTCTTGCATATTTAACCATTAAATCTAGTCATTTTACCCGTATCCTTTCTTTTAAGGTGCTTGATTATGTTATTTTAGAAGATTACTTGTCTGCTCTCGATTGACATTATAAAAGCAGGTGTTTATTTTTCACATTTTCATTTTGAGAAAATCTGTGAATGCAGAATGACTAACCTTAAAAAATAAGTAACAAATTCTTATTTCAGCAAAATATCCTATTTACGATATTTAAGGTACCTATTTTCCCTTCATGTCCTATAAGCTTTGGGACGCCCTGTAATCCCTGTATTTACCTTACATTTGATATAAATGCATATTTTGAGAAATAGTCCGAGAGTTAATGTCGATCCCACGATGCGTGCTTAGGAAACCATTAGACGCGCGTCGTTTGTTTGTCTGTGCGGCGTCTGCGCGTGAGTCACGCGCGTGGGACGCAAATACTAAACTAATCGTATGCCAAGTTCGATGTAATTACCTATAGAGAAATGACAAATCGGCGGCCCTACCGCGAACTTCAATATCCGCAAATATCGAGGATTTGTCTCTGTCACTCTAATGAAGCGCTGGTTGGAGTGATAGAGACAGATCCCCGAAATTCTGAAGTTCGCGGTAGTAAGCCAGACTGCGCCCATATAATAAATAAATAAATATCTTGGTACATCTTACACAAATCGACCTGGTCCCACGGTAAGCTCAATTAAGGCTTGTGATGTGGGTACCAGGCGACGATATACGAGTATATAATAGATAGATAGATACATATCGTCGGGATAGTGCAATACCGCGTAACTAACAAATTCAATTAGGGTCAGTTTGAGTGTCAATTGTTTGATATTTGAACTCTATCTGCTTTGGTAGTTGCTTTGGTGTTTGGTATATCCCCATATTGCAATAACGCGTAACTACCAAAGCAGATAGAGTTCAAATATCAAACAATTGACAAAGACGATATACTTAAACACATAGACACAGACAGCCATGACCAAGGAACAAATATTTGTGATAAATTAATACACAAATAATGCCCTCGCCGGGATTCTAACCCGGAACCTCCAGCTTCATAGGCCCCTGCCTATTGTAGTGTGTAGTGACACTAGTGACCCTTCACTGCCAACTAGGCTACGGAGGCTGACAAACGTGGACGCGAGCTGAAAAATGCTCCCAAAACAAATGTGCGACTGGCCGGGGTAGAACTTTCCCTATACGAGTAGTAACATTGGGAATTTAACAGGAACGGCACATCTCATGGAAGGACATAGCGGTTTTCATATGTCCGCTCTTCCCAACATGTTGAATCTGAAAACTTTTAAGCAGAGCCAAGAATCTGCCGGGCAGTTTTCAGCATGCCAGCTTAAAGTCAATATTTAAATACCATTACATCAGCAGTTTATAGTGAGAATGTTCTTATCTAAGCCATTTATACTCCGTAAGTACCCGCTGACTACGATTATTACACGCCAGCGACACGCGGATAGCGAAGATTCGACACAATGTTTACTTTCAACACGGGTTTACGTACACTAACTTGCAACTCTTGCAAGTTGCAGTGTTCTTATTTTTACCATGAGCTAGCGCAGTAAGATGGCCAGTATGCTTAGCACATGATTGCTATGTCTGTATGTCGGCGCGAGATAGATTTTCCATGTTTTACTAACTATATGAATAAATGAGGGATGCATAGATAGTCTATCTCGCGGCGACATTGTCGCACTAATCCTGTGCTAAGCCTACTGATGGCCGATGAGTGCTAGAGTGGAGACCACGGCAAACGCAGGGTACATACGTATATAGGACGTTCAGTCATCCACCCACAAGATGAACAGATGATCTAAGTGCCGTGTACGTGGAGGTCCAAAGGGAAGGCCAATGTTCAACAGTGGACGTCGTATGGCTGAAATGATGATGATAGCGCTGTAAGTCGCAGACTTACTTTTCGTCTTTATCGCTCGAAGTAACACTCGAGTATGATTGGGATAGACAGAAAGTAAATCGCGTTTAACTCACTGCCAACTCATGGTAAGCACACCGGGCTTGCGACTCTTGCCAGTGTTTTCTAGACGCTAAATGAAGTTTTTAGTTGTTATGTTAAATATATTTAAGATTACAACTTTAAGTGAGGTTCACTGGGAAAGATTTTCTTCTCTGTTTTGTTTACTGCGACAATTTTCTTGATAGGTAAGGCTGCGAGCACATGAACAATTTTTCAGTGCATGAATAGGGATAAGAAGCTTAGAAGACTTAAGAGGTTATCAGTACTTATTCGAAATACTGGGACATTCTGAAAATTATCAAGTGGACTTCCATGTTTACAATCTTGCAGGCCATTTGCTTGTTTGCACTCGCCTTGGTTTACCCCTTTAACGGCAAGACTCAAAAAAATAGTGAGTTTAAGCCTCAACGCCATTATATAGTACGAAAAATTCTGTACAAGAAAAAATACAAAAAGATAGTGCTATAGGGTGGTTGTTTTTGAGACCGGTGCCCTATAAAGGATTAAAGACAGTGGAATTCACTACAATCAGGACACGCTTAGTTATTTAGTACTTCCGGAAATATCAAAATCATAATACATATACAGGGTGTAATCGTTAAGTGTTGCCAGGCCATAATTCCGTAAATATAGCAGATACCAGAAAACTTCTAGCTGATATCAAAAGTACGTTACCCAACGAGTAAAATTACACTAATAACTTTTTTTAAATAAAATCAGAAATATCTCAAATATTAACTTCAAACCCTTCCATACAATTAGTACGTAAACGTTCATTCAAAGAGTAGTTTAATACGAATATTTTTTTATTTAGGAATAAATGTTAGATTAAACGGTAGTATTAATCTTTTATTACAATGTATTCGTACAAATAACGAATCTCTAACAGTTTTATCTGTTATGACACCCGACGTTTTTTAAGGCCAGTCGTCATACTAAATGTATGGGAGCGTTTTAACTTAGTATTTTTAATGTTACTCCATCTATTTAGAAAAAGTTATTAATGCAATTTTATTCGTTAGGTAATGCACTTTCGATATCAGTTGGAAGTTTATTGATATCTGTTATATTTACGGAATTATGGCCTTATAAGTGTGGCCACACTTAACGATTACACCCTGTATATTGTACCTACTATAGGAAATTTCGCTTAGGTACTGACGAACGCTGAGTTCTAACAATAGAAAGCCAACCATTGCTTAACGCTTGTTAATAAATCTATATAGCACTCGGGCGTAATTAGTACAACAAATGAATCCTAAAACGGAGTCGTAGACTGAGCACACAAACCAAATAAACAACCAATAGTACCAATAACGGCCTTCCGTCTAGAAATGGTACAAGACAACTGTAAAACGAATACACGCGAAATATGTTTTTAAGCTGTTCTGAATAAGGAGTAAAATCGTAAGAAATAGTTACGCGGTCCATAACTGCACTAGTGAGGAACAAGTTCGGTTATTATTTGCATAACACGTTAACATGCCAAGTACAATATATTACGGCTCTTTCATTATAGTGTGACTGGATCTTAAGTCAACTGTACAAGTGTACAGGTACACGGCTACAAGTATTAAGGTACTCAAATGCCGTGGAACACTGGCACAAACATATTTCTAAGGTTTCCAATATGTAGATTATATACTTACCCCCTTATTCATAAACGTCTCTTAACTTAGCAAGTCCATAAGTATTGTTTTTCCCTTTCGGTATTATCAATTATCTCTGAGACCGAAAGGGACAAACTTTTTATTAATCTATTTTCAGGTGTATTTAGAGTCACAGTAAGTGTATGGCATATGGCATTACATTACCATAACATTTGAACTATATGTCTCACTTATATCGTCGCCTAACTCCCAAAGCTTTAATTTTAGATTGAAGTAAGGTTTGTTTTTACCTACCTTACCTAACGTACTGACATCTACAAGCAAAGAGTATGTCAATGATAATGATGATATGCTGCAAACAATTAAGTCAGTTTATAAGTACAAGAATTTAATAACATAGGTAAAGGCCACGTATGATGTGACACAATTTGGTCAATGCCATAGCCTAATGACTCTTTTCAAGACTAATATCCCTAATGGCGTGGTCTGCGACTCTGCGCTAACATTTACTTAGCGAGATGTAATGTTTGACATAATTTTATTCATTACTCACACGAATTAATGTCATGTACGTAAGTCTCATCGTAGCAATATTAAGGATCTAACCCTCTCTATCGTTGCAGCATTTTACATTGGGTATATTTAGGGATTTAGTCTTACTTTGTATGTCTAGTTACAGCTATTCATGCATGTCTCAAAATGCAATTTCTATACAATTTTTCAGTTGAAAGTAAAAAAGGTAAACAAATATGGCTGACTTTCCATAGTATTTGACGTCTTCGACACTTATCGTGAAACACGTTCGCAGATATATTTTTTACGTTAATACTAATAAATAACAACAATTTTAACAAAAAAATTATGTTACCTTCAGGTTTAGGGCTTTAAGTTGGTGATAAAACTAAGATTGTTCTCTGAAAGTGCATGATTATGACATAATTCAAATTAGCAGGGTTCTTTATCTTTTTTCTACTTTCAACTGAAAAATGGTATACACTTTTTCATGATACTGATCTTAAGGAACCTGCAGTAAATTGTGCGAACTCATAAATAGACTGTGCGCATTGTGCAATGTAGAGACTATGAGTGAGTTGTAAGTATTATATCATTTAGTAACACATACGTTTCATTAAGCGACACATGTCCTATATAAAGTATTTTACACACGAGTAGAATACCTTCGAGTCCGTTTCCTTTTTACTAAAATGCCAAAGCCCATTCAACAGGCTAATAAGGCCCAATGAACTAAGTTTCAACGTACGGCTTGCCTCGCTCGTAATGTGAGTGGCGTGACTAAAATCGGTTAGAAACACAAGGCCACAGCTACATTTGGCGGAACGTTTTGAAGGCCATCCACATTGGTATCTGCCGTAGTTGTTAAGGACAATGTATACTATCCGAACAGTGTCACCATAAGTTAACCGTGTGAGAGAACGTAGGCTGAGTAAGTTTTTTTCTTACTGGCGACAGTACAAGCGGGATCCGCAGAAAGTAAATTTTACACACATTTACACGAAAAAAGTAATTAACGTTTACTATTGCGGTCAACGCATGGTAGCAGACAGTAACTAGCTACATGTTCATACACATTAGACATAGCACATATTAAGACACGTAAGTATATTTGGGCTTAAATTAAATAATCATTATTATTACAGACTCATAAGCTCATAACGCATAATTACTGATAATTGCAGATAATTCTCTCGTTCAGGTAGTATATAAACGTTTAGGTAGTATATAAAACAACAGAATTGTGAAATATCGCCGTGTCTAAACTCTGTAATCTATGGTTATACTTTGAAATATAATCAACGAAACAAGTGAGCACGGTCCTTAAGAGTGGTCTGAGTACCTCGGATCTTAGGCTTAATGTTTTTTTTAGTTTACCACTCGTTGTGATAGATATTAGTTATATAATTTCCTGTTCTCGGATCAGCAAAAAGTTACGGTAAGAAGTAGAAATCCTTATAGATAATTTAGCGTATTTTGCAATATTGTTCATAAGTACTCTACATCTACAATGTTTATACCAACGAAATATTCCTTAACATTAGAAAATAGTCTATTATTTTTGTGCAAGACTGCACAACTTTTTATAGAGTAACCTTTTTTACGTATTATTGTCTATGTTTTTGATTTGTAATTCTTTTATTTTTACTTGACATTATAATTCTATTCTTCTACGGAACCGGTGCCTTTTATTTCAGTGTTTGTAAAATTGAGCTCTCATAGCTGCGCGTCTTGCAACATCAATATGCGATGCCCACCGACTGAAGCCATTGAGACGCGTTTTCTGGTGCGACTCAATGACTGCTCTGGGTTGGCTTCGTAGTGATGCTCGCACCCTTAAACCCTTTGTGTCTCACAGAGTTGGCGAGATACTAGAGCTCACAAATATCAGCGAGTGGCGTTGGTTGCCAAGGGACTTAAATGTAGCGGACGATGCCACGCGCGTCAAACGCTTTATACTGTCTCCAGAATCTCGCTGGATCTCAGGGCCTAGTTTCCTTCTTACATCGGACTGGCCCGCTGAACCGAAAATTGACGTCAGCGGATTAGGCCGTGAAGAGTATAAACATAGCGTTCACCTTATCACCGATACTGATCTGCCCGCACCAGTCTCTGCGAATCCGAATCGCTTCAGCTCATGGCTGAGAATGGTGCGAGCAACAGCAAAAGCACATCAATTCATAATATCATTGCGAATGCGTAACATGCGAAGGCGAGATCCTAATTTTAATCTTCCTCGTCTTGAAGGAAGCTTATGTACCTTCCAACAAACTTGCACATCCTCTCCTGATACCCCTGATCCCCCTAATTTTCCATCAAAAATAACTGCGACTGATATGCGCGTAGCTGAAGCTCATATTTTACGGCAAAGCCAACTTGACTCATTCATAGAAGATATCCTGCGAATAAAGAATCAACAGCCATTGCCTCGAAGCAGCCGTCTCTTCAAGCTGTCGCCCTTTATCGATGAAAACGATCTACTCCGAATGGCCAGTCGTATAATTGCAGCAACAGCCGTCGCTGAAGAGGTTAAGAGGCCACTAATTTTAGATGGAAAACATCCAGCAGTACGTCTCCTAATAGCCAGATATCATCAAAAGGCTGGTCACGCGAATAAAGAACTAGTACTAAACGAGCTCCATCAAAAATATTGGATTATAGGCCTCAGAAACGCAGTTCGATCTGTAGCCCATGACTGTCAATTGTGCAAATTACGGCGTGCGAGAACCTTTCAACCACCGATGGGAAATCTACCAGTCTCGATTGGCTCATCATCAAAGACCATTCACCTTTGTTGGCCTGGACTATTTTGGACCCGTACAGGTTTCTGTTGGACGGAGAAGAGAAAAACGGTACGTTGCCCTATTTACATGTCTTGTCATTCGCGCCGTACACCTTGAGGTGGCACACAATTTGTCCACAGACGCGGCTATAATGTGTATTCGCCGCTTTATCGCTCGGCGAGGAACACCGTTGGAGATCTGGTCCGACCATGGAACAGCCTTCGTTGGAGCAAACAGGGAATTGCGATCACTATACGGTTCTTCTGTAGGAGACTTTGCCGCCAACGAGTCAATACATTGGCGGTTCATTCCCCCTGCGGCACCTTTTATGGGCGGAGCATGGGAACGCTTAGTCCGAAGTGTAAAAGAAGCTCTAAAAGTGACCCTTAGAGAACAAGCTCCCTCGGATGAAGTTTTAAACACTTTGTTGGCTGAAGCTGAAGGCCTAGTCAATACACGGCCACTGACGCATGTATCGCTCGACTCTGACGCCGATGAAGCGCTGACGCCAGCCCATTTCATACTCATGTCGCCTTCTGGACGTCCTATCCCTGCTACCCTGGGTGAATCAGACCTTCTCAGCAGAAGTAAGTGGCGTAGAGCAGTGAGACTGGCCGATCACTTTTGGCAGCGCTGGGTAAAAGAATACCTACCCTCCCTATCACCTCGAACAGGAGGAGGCTCTCCACCAACCATCGCCGTGGGTGATATTGTGATTATCTGCGACTCCAACCTGCCAAGAGGCTCGTGGCCCAAGGGACGTGTCACCGCAGTGTACCCCGGTCGAGACGGAATAGTTAGAGTGGCAGATGTTAACACCGCCGCTGGAGTTTTACGTAGACCCCTCAAAAAGCTCGCGAAAGTTATCGTGTCTTAACAAAAAAGGGGAGAATGTGCAAAGACTGCACAACTTTTTATAGAGTAACCTTTTTTACGTATTATTGTCTATGTTTTTGATTTGTAATTCTTTTATTTTTACTTGACATTATAATTCTATTCTTCTACGGAACCGGTGCCTTTTATTTCAGCATTTGTAAAAATTTTAATAATAAAGTAAGCAGAAGTAACATGTGCTACTATACCCTATTTAATGTCACTCTTTAACGTCTATCTTAACTACATATTATTTAGGTAAAATCAGCCAGTAATGTTGTATAGCCACTTTTAGACTTATTTACGGAATAGAGTCCAAAGTGTTAGTTAGACCTAAGTTAAGAGTTAAGTTTTGTTTGATGCCATAGCTTGTTTATTATGATTGTGAGTATTCAAAATTTAAAACTTCGTGTTCAAATACGAGTAGGTACCTACCGGTGCCGTATCACTATAAGGTTGATAAATGAAATGTAGATTTTGAGAAAGAGGCCCCAAGAGATTGTGCTTCCGACGTCCTTTATTCGCATGTCACTTCAGTTTTTATTAGGTTTTCAAACGTCTTTATGGAGCTGTCTGCGGCATAGTCCATGAGATTAATTATTAGCAAATAATATAGGATGTAATAAATTCAACCTGTGTCAAACTGAAAAGTAAATTGGCAGATCTATTGCGTATTGTGTGCAGTTGAGCTGTAAATTGCATTAGCATGAAATAAAATCGTCTATTAGATAGACTATTATAGGTATTTAATTTCATTAACTATTATATTTGATAATTATTAGCATGATGTCCTGGCCGTTTTCGACCATGGCAAGTGGAAAATTGCTGGCTAGTGAGAACGGTTGCTAATCCAGCATGAAGCATCTGTTCTGCGAATTGTTAATACGAATATGAAAGTCAAAGATATGGTACCTACATATCATCAGACAGGTATAGATATCAACTTCCTGGAAGCGCCTGTCGCGAAGCTAGGCTCATATTTTAGGACAAAGCTAGCTATAAATCAGCAAGTCAGCTTCATACAATCACAGTAGGTTGTGTACCTATAGGTATGTATCCTGTTCGTATTATACCCCTGACTTATTGAACATGATTATCATAATATAGGTGCATTCCACGAAAAAATCTACTTTGCCGGGAACGTGACGGCTATTACAGCTACATTAGAAATATATAGAAAGTGCGAGAATTCTCTATGAATACAAACACCCAGTTAGGAAATTAATATACACCAAAAATTGTATTCGTATCTTAGGATGTACGCGAAGAACGGCGTCACGTACCCGACATTATCGTGGACCATACAATACAAATCGTTCAGAATATTACGAACTATTCCTCGAAAAGGTGTTTTTGATAATCCTTTCCTTGTAGAAGTTTTCATCGAAATAATTCTATGTATACTACACTTATACTACAGAGTTCGAACGCACCTTATTGAACAAAAATCCGCGGTACCATTTTGAAAGCCGTGAAGCTTTTCCAAGTGTCCATGCTTGAATTGGAAACATATTCTAAGAGGTATTTTTCACTTTAGCACAGATAGAGGCAGTACGTAAATAACAACAGGACGTTACCCTTGTCAACGCTAGCTTTTCGCTCAGTTAAGTTATGGTCCCATTGTTTGAGCTGGCTGCAAGGAATAGAGTTTAGACGCCTTGTTTAAAACAGTTCCGCTGATGCTTTAGCGAATCACTGTCACCCAGATCGTTAAATACTTGCGAAATTTCCGGGATCCTCGTCAAACAATAAGCATTCCTGTACAAGATTCAAGCCGCCGATGTGAGATTTTCTAAAGATGCCACGGTATAACCGGAGCAACGTCCCCTGTCGTATGAATATTGACAAAACAATGAGAAGATTTATGGTTTGCTCGCTACAACTCTATTCGCACCCGTCTCTAAGGGAGCCTTTAGTTCTGCAAAGGATACTAAAACTAATTCCATGGAATCAAATGCGAATGACTTGTGTAATAAAACGGAGCATTCTTAATTACTGTAGCAAATAAAAACTTTGCTACATAATTTTACAGAGAAAATGACAGAACAAGATAAGAGACGTACAAATTTTATATTCAAGGGGAAATATTTATCTTAACGACGGTTCTTATAACGTTGAAATGACGGAGGAGAGGTGTTTTATCAATGTTCAGGCCGCTCATTAATTCAATGAGCATCCCTAATTGGAAAATCCTTTTCAATGAGTTCTGCTGAAGGCATGATTGCACCCTCGATGGAAGATAATCAGAAGTGGGATTACGTAGTCGAGTAAACGGCCGTGGTAGCCGGTCTGGCCTGATAACACTGTCGGAATTACATGCGGTACATGCGGTCTGAGGGATACCCTTGTTTTTCCAACTATGAAGGAATCCCCTAACAATATCCTATTCTGTCTAAAATGCGCATACTAATTTAGCTGCTTAAGTCATTTCTCCTTTGAGATGCTTTAACGCATGTATTGAAACATTGTACATGTACATTTACATGTATATGCACCGAAACATTAAAAATAATGGTTCGTGCAAAAATAAACGAAATTAGGAATGATACACTTCTACATGATTTGTAAGCGCCAGGTACTATGGCAGTTAACGGCAGAGTGACTGTTTTTCTAATAACAATTTTGTATCCCGGAGGGAAGCCAAACAAACGTATTCATGAGGAGAGCTTAAATTAGCATTTCCTAGTAGTAATTAACTGTTTGGTTTCTCGTCATTATTTGGAAGTTTGGAACCGGAAGTCGCAAGTGTATTCGGCGATTCAAGCTTTCCGGCGTGTCCCGGGCAGAGGGCACTTCGCGACCCGGAAGTGTCGCCATGTTGTACAAAGACTAGAGGAAGTTAGATAATCGACGTTACGTCATCCCCTTGTTTGCCGGATATCAAGTAACAGAATTGATTTAATAAATTTTGAAATAAGCAAAATCGAGAAACGTTGTAACGTTTGATATTCAATACAGCTTTTTTGCAACGACTAATCATGAAACGTGAAAGGAATATTCCTCTGGAATTTCGTTGGATTTATTTTGATATTGTCGCCATGTTTGAGTGAGTTGTTTCTAATTTAAAAGTTATATTTATCTTACATAATTACAAAGCGATGACTGAGCAAATGAGCGTTGGAAACCGACATCATTAATTAAGTTCCGTCAAACACAATGTCCGTGCAGCAACGCGATTTTTAAATGACTGACATAATAATTATCCTAATTGACTTGACGAATACGATACGCAACAACAAAAATAAATGAAAATGATGTAAATCTGGAGTTCTCAACAAATATTTTAAACATAGAACTCTCGTGACACAAAAACTATATTTCACGCTGGTTACTCACCTTTTTCAACATTTTTCAATGAATGTCCGACCAATAAAGAAAGGCATTATGCAGTGCTCATAACGACGCGATGCAAAAAGCATTAGGAATCCTTGATGTAAATAAAGTTAAAGACAGTAGTTAAATATAATAACCTACAAGTTAATAACCGATAAAAATCACACAGCTGATGTGTGCTAGGCGTTTTCTAAGTGTGGGCTGTAGTAAAATTACAGAAATAACAGTGGGCACGTTTTATTACCCATGAGCTTCATAACACCAATAAGGCGAGCGATGTCCATTACAGAAGCGAATAAAGTGGGGCTTGTAATGAGCCCATAAGATAAGTTCTCGCGAACTTGCGCTGTATCTTTACTACTCACGTAGAAGTAACAACAAATCTCCACAGACTGTTTACTGTTTACCTAACTCAGCGTTCGACTAAGAGGGCTCTGAGGGGATTTACGCTATATCTTGTTAATCTTTAGAAATAGCAGCCGAAGTCCTTGGTATATTCCTGTTAGTTATCAAGATAATAAACTGTTACAACCTTTTAAAACTTTCTTTTGAACCGGCTTGTTAAACACAGTAATTGTTATTAATCTTTCACGCTCTGTTTTTCTATTTGTTTAGCTTTTAGCGAATTATGTAGAACCCGTGTGATTGAGCAGGGTGTAATTAATTTTAGATTAAACATTTTACTATTCAGCTCCGGCCGCCCTGTTCGATAGGTCTTTAATTAAACCCGACAAATTCGCCTATCGAAGCGCCTGGCGCGGGACGCATTTAAAAGAGTACACTCAAAGCAAGGGCCGAAATGAGCAGAGGCCGAAGAGGTTATTAAGTTCCGCTCGTCTTTCAAGTTGCTGATATTATTTCTTGCAGGCGGAAAGATTATTTCCTAAGAATTTTAAGGATTTTCGCAAATGGCATTGTTGTCATTGTACAAGTGTCTCATGCTCATTCTATCATATCGCAAACAATTGTACGAAGTAGTGGAGTGCTCTTCAGGTTGTCACGCTGCGAGTGGCGATGTTTACTCTGCACTTTTGTCCACACAAACAGATAAACAGATCCGACGCTCGCCCTTTCATACCACCGCCATTCGTGACTAACACTGATGGAGTTTTAAGATAACCGTTTTATTTACTCGGGGAATCGTTATTCTACCTTTAAGTTTATGATAAAAATAAAAGCCAACTTGTCAGATTCCTATTTCATGGTAAGTCGTGTTTTATACACGATTACGATTCTTGCGAGCATTATTATAAGCGAGCTTTATTTATCTACGGCTTGTAATATTAATTGCGTGACATACAGACAGATAAAAAGCCTTTGAAATAATGTAGGAGACGAGCTCGGATAAAATTACCCCGCAATGTAAATGCGGAGGATAAGGATAGCTATGGATAGACTTGGCTGCGTAAATAATCATTTCGGAAAGCTCTCTTGGTAAGTAGTAAGCAAGGAGCGGCTGAGAGCAATTTGCTTCGCAATAAGGTCGTCGGGACCCATCTGTACAAATGAAGGGTCAGTGGATAGACAGACCTTAATTAAGCCGACATAAGGGAATGAATTGAGAAATTTGCTTCAAGAAACGTAAACGTCTAAGAGGAAAACTGGAATCCGGCTTAGACATAAACTGTGAAACTTTCCGCATCAAACGTAGCGAACGTACTTATCTTTTCGTTGAAAACTTGATACGTCGATGGTACTTACCTGAAATATAAAAAGATTCGATTAAAGTTTGTTGTAAGTTGAAATTACAAAAGTTAATAAGAACAAGCAGCTGAAATGGGATCCAATGTACTTGGTAACGTCATCAAAAAGGTACAGAAAAAGATTTTATGAGCGTTTTATTGTTTTAGCGGTTGCACAAGTTGCTTTAGAATGCAGGCGCGGTAACAATCGAATTATTCAAGTAGGTCGACCCCCTTGCATCGAGCAGGGCTGCGGGATCGATTTTGGTCAATAAAATTTACATTAACATACCTTACGCGTTTTGGATAAGGGTCACTTTGGTGTACTTTGTACATTTGATCCCCAAGTACAAATTGTTTATGACAACGAAAAGACCAATAAGTTTGGCCATTGTGGTCAACGACGGATAATTGAAAAATGCTTACAAATTCGATTGTGTAGCCATGCGAGGATTTTGTATGATTTACGAGTGGGTGAGGTTAAAAGACCGTGTTACTTACACCCGTAACAAAAGTTATATATTGCCTTTTGCGCTTATGGAATTAATTCGCTTCCATGGACAGGAAATAAATAAAGTACCTACACTCGACTTTTACGTTATTCCGTTTGACTGTTATTCGAAAAGAACAGGATTATCAATTAGATTAGTGGTGAAATAAATCTTCATTGACTGACCCTATATTCTGATGAAAGAGCAATTTAAATGTGTTAAGTAAAAGTTGGGACTGCACGTGCAGTGGAACAAAATTTAACTCTAATCGTCGATCAATGAAGCATTGTTACCACGAGCGGCGCCCGCGCAGGCGAGCGTGAAAATGTATACCGATCGAAATAGGAATGCGGCGATAAGTGAATAGGTCCTAATTAAAAGTGAGGGCCGCTGATAGATAAATAATAGCTCCAATAGGTCACGAAGCTAAGGGCATCATTACACAACAGATGTTTGCGCGCATGCTGGGGACAGATGCTGGCCAATTTGCAAGCCGCTCGCTTAGATTGAAGCACACATGAAAAAAGTTATTTTTTTAAATATGAACAAATAAAATTGGACAGCAACTTAAATTTTCAATTAAGATACTTATTCCGATGTGTTTAGTTTTATTATACCAACGATTATCCAAACATTAAGATTGCATCGAAAATCTAAACGTAGGCGTCGACGCGGCTTTAATGAGATAAAATTGTAATGATTTATGTAACAGAAAATACATTTTAACAAGTGTAAACACGAAACCGTTTAATTTTCGCCTCAATGGGATTTGTTTTTATAAAATTCGGCAAAGGATCACAAGGATAACGCGCCGCAGGCGATAAATATATTGAGTTTTAATACGACCATTACGTGTAATATTCTGTGGAATTAAATTGAGAAGAGTGGATCAGACTTAGGTTAGGCCGTTTCAAGCGTGACGTTTCGGAGGGGAGTCGGAATACCATCTGGCAAATATCAAAAAGCTATTTCAAAGTGATAAGCATGATAATGATGCGGCCCACTAATGCAGCGCATTAAATTACATTATACTTACATAGAAATCACAATACCCCTGCCATATTTCGAAAGGGAATTTACACTGAATGCCATTCAACTATATCGACACGTGTTTTTAAGAGTCGGATAATATAACGAGTTTATAATTGCCACGGCGACCAGAACATTTGGGATATCAACATTGATAACTTTCGCGGGGGCGACTTTTACGGGCAATAACGTGCAAAGAAAAGAAAAATTGACCATTCGCCGACGATGCGAGGCCCATTAAGGCGAATTGTGGTTGCACCGGTCACGAAAGACGTGAAGTCTCTGATCGTTCGGACCCCCGGCCTGGTAACTAAGGACCGTGAACATGACAACATTAGAATACATTAAGTTCCACTTAAAAGTTCTTCAAGCGCATCCTTCCCTTTTAAACAACTAATAGCATTAGTAAAGTCAATTAAGTGTTTTTGTAATTAACTTCAAAGTTTACATGTTATGACGTAATTAATTAGGTTAGTAAGTTGATTATGTATAAGTTTATTCGGGACACGTGCTGGGACAGATGTTGTGGGGTAAAAAAGCAGCGGCTTATAAAAGTTATTGTGTTGCTGATATGTGCATTATCTGCGGTACAATAACACTATCACCTATCCTATCATCTGTTTCTCTGTTGCAGCGAACACAATGACCTCACCGCGCCACATGGCCTTTTGTGAAGATGCAACTGTCACAATCAATAACCAGATTTCTCGTGTTAGCTTAAAGTATACCGTTATACGAATAATGCTGTTCTCATTTCACCAAATATCTACCCTATTTTTACTAACCGAAATCCTGTTTATTTTAATATCAGAATATTCAGAATTAAGTAGCGCAAGTCAGAGTCTAAATTTAGAAAACAATTGCAAGATATTGACATTATTGACCATAACATTGTTAATATATTTCTAAAATATGTTATCTACTCTGACTGTTCTTATACTCGTAGTTGGATAATAGTTATCTTTAGTGCCACTAGGTCTACTCCGAAGATATTAAAGCGGTCCGCTATCTGACTTACAATAATTATCCTTTATAATAATTGCGGCTTTGCATAGACCATGTAATAAAGAGGTAAAGTGTTTGAGGGTGGCCCAACCGCGTAATTACTTACCATATGTAGAATAGTTAACCGTACCTATAGCGTTGTTATGATTTGGCATTTGGTGAAGTATACTTTTTGGCGGTAATAACATTTTTTTACGACACACCAGAGATTTTTACGACAACAGATGGGCTGTTGTCTGCGTGGATATGCAAAGTGCCTAGCCTACTGACTGTTGCATCTGAATTATAATTGTGGGGGAGATTTGTTATAAATGAAAATATTATTATTTTTGTGCGCAGAGATGTCTCGTATGACAATCTTGATAATTTCAATAGATCTTTATGTAAAACTACAAAAAATGGAACATTCTAACCGTTTCTGTCAATAACAATCGAGCTGATTGAAAATGCTAATGCGATGGAATAATAGGTGGAAGTATTTTATTTGTTATGTAAGCTTAGCAATTGACTTGACACACTATAGGGAATGGTACCTTTGAGTTTATACCAAAAATAGATGACAAAAAGTTATCCAATCATAACTTAAATACAATGTAGACTTCGGAACATCCCAGTCAGGATACCAAGCCAATGTAATGGCGTTCTCGAATCATAAGGGAGCCGTGTTTATTTTCTGGCTGGTTACTCCTGCCAGTCAATATTTGTGTACAGCCGTCATCGGTCTCGGGCGATTTGTTTTTGGTTAAAACTTTAACGGTTTCTAATTGAAACTTGGGATTCACAGCTATAATAATGACGACGACGTTCCTTCGATATTATCCTGTCCTGTCCTGGGCGCATCGCAAATAGTTGTGAACGGAATGCAGAATAATGTCTGACAATAAGTCAGAGATAAACAATTAAAAGCAAGTTATTCGTCTTGTTAAAAAATAACAGAAAGATTAAGAGCACATTACCGTCAATGGCATGTGATTTGTATCCTCTTATTCCACATGTCAAGGCGTCTCTTGCTACAAATATATTACGATGCTTATCTAGAAATGCTAAGAAGCCATGCTCGTTTAAGATTTGATCGTAGGATTGATAAATGCCAGTAACGATTGTGTACTACTATTCTCAAATGCGAGATGTAGAAATTACTACACGGATTGGTTGTCTTACTTGATTCGCAACGCGTGCCCGCCCCCTCCTTCAAATTCATGTTGCATTTCAGAGTTTGTAAAGAATTCTAGCACAAAGGGTAGAAGAACAACATGATTAAATTGGAAAGCAAGACAGCAACAAATCGATAAAAAAAACAGCGATCTTTCAAGGGCCTATTCTGAACTAAGTATGTTATAGATAGCCTCATTGAGACATTATACTCGACGAAGGGAGCATAAAACGCATCATTTTCCCAGGAAAAAACACATAAATTTAGTTAAACAGCCACTTCAAGCACAATGTATCAAAAGTTGCTCTTTTCATTAATTATAACAGCAAAGTTACCAAACAAAAGAGGAATTATATTATCAAGTTGAATGTGTGTTTTGTTTCTTCGAGATTTCAGCGTCAGTATAACGGAGGGCTTAACTTTATCCACCTTATTACTTTAACCGCTCTCACCGTCCCCGAAAAGGCGTCATACTTCGTCTTTGTTCTTAAGTAATGTAGACTAATGTTTTCACTGTCACTCTGTAATCCTGTACCTTGTATGGACGGGATTACACGCGGCGGCAAACGCCCTTTATTTAATATCATAAATGCCTCGGGGCACGATTTAGACGCGCTGCACATTATTTGTAAGCTCGGGAAATGATCTGGTAGTCGTTTCACGCACCAAGCCATGCAGGATAGTCCATGTTTATGGCAAATTGAGCGGTTTTGAAACCACCCGCAGTTATTGCTCTTTTAATGGAAACCAATGGGTTATTTCTTGAGGGAAATCTAATTAAATGTCGCCTTGATGAGATTTATATGTCACTATCTTTCAAAGAGGAACAAATATAATGGTACGTAATGCAGCAGCTACTAAACGACACCTCGTAAAACCTATAACGAGTCTTTAAAGCGACAAACTGTTGTAATCCGTTTGAAGATATATCCAATGACAGGCTAGTGAGAACATGCGTCCTAGACTATTAATAAGGCATAGAGATCGAAAGTGTCTATGTTTGGTTGTCCGACTGACAGGACACGGCATTAAGCAATTGCCAGCCTTATACGGTTAAGTGATCAATTGGGTTCAAGTTCGTTTAAACACGAAGCAGTGTTTGTTTTGTTGTGACGTGAGCGCCGCGGGCGCCGGCAGACTGGACTATAAAACATCGAACAGAAGTGAACTACTCTAAGTATAGGTACTTGGTTTCTCTATTGTTAAAGTAGATAGTTGGTTATAGGAGGCGCGGAATAAAATTGTTCGAGTTTTTTGAAATGCATTCCGAAACTTACAACAATGTTCAACCAGCCGTAAACATCAACATTTCAAATCGAATTGTTCCATGCAAGTCACGCCTACGCTGCCCTTCTAGCCGCTTTAGTTCGATGCTTTGGGAGCCTCAATAGAACGCCGCGGTATCTGGTTTCTATATCCGAAACATTCAAGAGGCACTGGAATAAAAATTCGACGGCTAGCCCGGCACACAAGTTGCCGGTACCGGTTTTCTTTAATGTAGGCGTACTCCAATAAATCGAAGTTTGAGTCAGTATTGTCTGGGCCTGATTGAATGTTTGAGATTGAAATCGAATTGTGTTACCTCGCTTGATGTTACAAGGGTCTTGTTTAAATCATAATTGACTTTGTAACTTTTGCAGCAGGCGGTGCAGATTGAGGAAAAGATCTGAACAACAATTATATTAAAAGTACTCTTATTGGTAAAAGCCTCAATTAAAATAATTATCGCCGTAATTGGATTCGACAATTAGGATTCTAGGTTATGTAATTTTGAAAATATTGTTTTAAATATTATTAAAATATCACCCTTATTGTAAACCACTTGATAAAAATAGAAACCTGTAGAGTAAACTACTAAACTTACAAACAAAATCCAGACACTCCAGTATAACAATAATAACTTTGCGTCTGCTACGGACCCATCATTAGAAAAGCCGTATTTATTATGTTCACGGTTTGGGCTAAAAATAAAATAATGAAGGGCGGAATCCGTGTTTTACTTCGGTTCACACCTTGCACGTGTAATGTCATGCAGTTTGATTACCTTTAGCCGCACGAAGCTATTTCGGAAGAGGGGTGACTTGCTCTTGCTACAAGCCGAAGTTTTTCCTCAATCTGTTCGCAGAAATTAACTTGGAGTACACTGAAAGTCATGGCGTCTATACATCGGCCGGAATATGTGACGTGACCCCTTTGTTGGTTTTGGGAGTTAGCATCGGAATTCGGTAGGGAAACGTGCTACTTTTCTAATCGAATTAGTATAATGTTGTTAATTACCAACCCATTCATAGGTTTTGTGCTATATAATATTATGAACAATAACTAACCAAAGATGATGGAAATTCTCGATCAACTTAGCCTTAATCCTAAATTCCAAAAACTTATACACTCATATACTGTTACGACATTGTGGGATTATACTCATATAATACATTACTCATATAATAGATTAACAAAGTCTTTAATCAAATATCCATTTAATATTATCATTACTCGTATAGAATATATGGGTAGAGTAATTAAACTCAGGCATGGGCACGATCCCTACCAAACAGCCTAACGTCTTTATTGCACTCAGTAATTTGCAACCATTACAAGTATGTAACATAGTAAGACTTTATTATGCATATGAGCTTTATGTAAATAGCTTACGTAATGTTACTACATAAAGACATAAACACCTTACAATATAGAATGCGTAGGAGTTTCTCAAGAGGTCTGTCGTCGAGTGCGCGTCGACCCCACCGGTCGCCTACGCATCTAACTGTACGGCATACTATATAAATAATAAGCCAAACTATGTCCGATCGATATTTTTCTCGATTTTACGGCCCCCGGCCAGAAACTTAATTGCTTCATACATGAGATGAGACGTTCAGGATGAGAAAATTGAATACAGATTAATATCACCCTCGAGTTGACATCTAATCCGAAAACTCATTACATGTCCAGGCGATTCAATCTTCTTAAAGTTATTAAAGTGGTATGGTTAAATTAAGTCATCTAGGAACACGTAGTGCTTTAAGGGTAATGTTTAAAAGTTTTAACGGAACGATCGACGCTTTCCGAGATGACTGAAGGAGCGATTAAATGCAGTTAGCCGTAATGACGTAAAAGCATTTTTAAGATCTATAGGACCGCCACCGGTCTGCAACCGACTTGGAATGACGGTGCCTTATACGGCGCTGCGAGTCACGTAATTCGTGAAAACATTTCCCTTATGGTATAACTCGTGTTTTCTATATTTCAAAAGGTATGATTGTATAAAATTTGCACATCATTGAACCCTGTCTATAGTGTCTATTGTTCAGGTCTTTATATGTTGCAATTTTAACAACTAGTTTGAGTAATCACGCGCACCACAGACTTGTTGATAACGTTGCATTATCGAATGTGTATTACATACATACAACGCGCCACACTTCTACGATTAGATAAGATAATCTTATAATCGTTTCACCTAAATGTAAAGGAAACACAGTGTAAATATTGAATGAATTTTTTAGTACGTGACAGCATTTCGTTTCTCACGAGAACACCAACTGTGTATGAAAAGGTCAATTTGTCAATCAGAACGATCTGCATACATACGGTTAGCAACAAAGGTTGTTGCGTTGCGGTGGCTAGCACGCTCAAAACTGCCCGAGTTTTTCTTATTCTTATGGCAATAGAGTCGTTTACACATGATAATGACCATCTCGTTTGGGAAGCTATTTCAGATGCTGACTGTACAAGGTGGTTGAACTTGGCCGTGACATGAATTATGAACTCGATTATTATCGGTGCACTGCGCACTCGTTCAAAATTGGAAAAATATATGACAGAGTAAATTGCAGCAATCTTCGTGTATGGCAATTCGCTCGCGGGTCTCATTTATTTATACCGAATGTAATTGGGATAAATATCATAAAATGTTTGATACTCGTACAAATTACATATGCATGACGTCGCGGGATACGGGATCCAGCATGCAGGATGGGTATAATATGAATAAATTTTAATTGAATTTTTACCGTATAGAAAAATATCTGACGTTGAATCAGACCTGCACGTTCTTCAAGGCATTAATTGGCGGCAAACGGCGCAAGATCGTGACAACATGTCGGTGGCTAGAACTCGCTTCGGGTCCAGTAACCATTAAGTAAGAAAAACATTTCGCCTCCTTATAAAGTCATGCATAATAAATTGGTAGGTACGCATTTTTCTGGCTCTCAATTCCCTTTTGTGACAGCCGCAGACAAGTATGACGGGTACACGGGCCTAGTAATGAAGGGCAAGGTGTCAAGTATCACTCCAGAGACGCATTATGAGAACCGCTGTCTGAATGTTTGCTTTCTCTGTCCATTTGAATGCTAGCAACCTTACACCCGTCAGAGAAACGTGAACTAGCCTAATTATCACGCTACGCTGGCTTGAAATAATTCGAAAGCAACTTTAAATACACATCCCTATGCGCTTCAGGAGCATGCAATCGTGCAACAATGTCATAGTACATTTGCGAGACAAATGGCATTCAAGAGATTCGAGTACACTCTTAATTAAGGCGAGGTAATAGTAGAATTCCCGTTTGTTTTTTTCAGTTTTCTTAATAATTCTACTTACTTATGATGTAAAACTTACATATGTTACATTTGAGAACTTGATCTATCACGCTTTGATCAGAATTAGGTACTTAAATAAAACTTCGCCCTATAGAAAACGACCCCAAACATAGGTCTAATCTCTGCATGAAAACTCATTTTGCCACGAAACAACATAAATTTACCAAGAAAAAAATATACCAGAAGAAACGTCAAAGTCTGTGTCAAAAGTTTTCGAGATAAAATCATTAATATTGTAAGAATTATATTTCGTCATACAAAATATGTGAAATTGTGCTCCCGGATCGTACTTGCGGTCATCTTTCAGTCCCAATTGGGACCTGTCGGAGGGAGGACGTACGTCAATTTTGCGCACCGCTGTCGTCAACCAAACTATCTTTAAATTGGTGTGATAACACATAAAAAAAAGTTACCGTCACTGGCGCTTCGGAGACTGAATAAACATAAGCGGTGAGTGACTAAATTAGTAGAATTACGTTATTCAATATATCAAACCAAAATAATAACAAACATATTACACAGTATAGATAAAAACAGTAGGATGACTACTGGTGATAAGACCATGACACATTTTGACATGACGAAAATAGTGAAATAATTAAGAATAGTACCTCTCTATTAAAAATAGGATTTTATGTACATAATGGTTCGTTATCATTCAATAAAATTTTAAAAATACGATTTATTTTGGAACTCGAATTATTTTATGAAATGTTTTGCAAGTAGTCACAGTACTTTGTGCTAATCTCTGAAATCGAATCAGATACCGTAAAATACTACAACATTGCCAACCTGCCACAAGTTTGCCTGCTAAGGAAAAACTTACTTTTCTACTAAATAGTTATCTATTTTTTGAGGCAATGTTGGGAAATGGTTTCATTGACTATACATGTCCCCAAAAATTGCCTGGCCTAGGGTTACTCTCAAAGCAAAAATGATAAAAAAAATTACTATTAATC